>CM062835.1:8409802-8461085 GCA_031772345.1 Himalopsyche anomala
GTTCATAAGGCTAAAAATATTATTATTTACCCCGTCACAAACTTTCAAAGTCTAAATGAATAATAGAGGTTTCATTGAAATTGTTATTTTCTACACCATTACTCAATATTATGATTTTAGATAAAAATTTAAAATCTTTCGATAAATTAGAACAGTAGACTCCTGAGTAATCGTTAATGGCATATTTTATCTTTACAGGATTCCAAGCCCACACTCACATTCAGAAGAGATGCCAGCAACACCTCTCGGGCAGGCAACAACATCATCAATGAACCGGTGAACGGATTCCACCGAACTTGATTCTTCTGAACACGAACTCCCCGAACAAGAATACTCCGAACACAGAACCTTTCGCACATAGAATAATACCTACATTTACATATTTTAAATATGAAAATCATTGTTTTATTATAATGAGTAATGTCTTAGGTCAATTATGCCAAAAAAATTTCAGAGTGGAAACAAGCAAAATATTTAGTTATAATGTATATAACTTTGAACTTCGACTTAAGGTGCTTAATGGAACTTTAATATCAAATTTAAATTATTTTGATTCTATACTCTTCCATGAGTTTTGTGTATAAAGACCCGGGTATCGCCTTTCGGCATCTTCGGGTATTATCAAGTGCATTCGTGCATAATGTATATATTGTTTATGAACAGTTTATCATTTAATACGTATTTCTGTCGAGATAAACTCCATTAGGAGTCCATATGCTCCACATTGGGAGCGGACATGGCAAATGTGTATATAAAAATATGTTAGGAGCTTCGTTTACTTTGGAATATTTTAATTTTATATTTATAGAGTGAATTCCTGTTTTTTTTACTTCTTATAATTAAAAATAAAGAAAGTATCGAAATTTTGTATTTTATTTTAGAACATATAAATCAATGTAAGTCAGTGGACTGATTAAAGAGTTTTAATATACATATTATGTTTTGATGTTATGAATATGGCTAAAGTGCTTAAATAAAAGCTAACAAATACATTTTTTTATAAGTTTTTGTTGAATTATGTTCAATGAAAATAAATTTACATTAATAACAGTATTTAAGTGAAATAAATTGAATTAAAGCAGGCTTATTCAGGCGATGTCAGGAACTGAAAATATTCTTTGCTTGAAATACGAATATGATATCCGTATGAAACAGGTCATAAGGATGTCGAATTAAATTTCTTATATCCATAATTGAGCAAATTTTAAATATTTCAACGAATTTTACTTGTAATACGTATGAATTATCCGTTCCTTAGATTCATTTTTTTTTATATTGTCCTATTGGGAATTAAATATCCTAGGAATTGCATTGCTTTTTGTGGAATTTGTCAATTTTCAGGGAGAAAATGGGTAGCATGTTGTAAAGAGTGTTTACCTTTCATGATACTTCTTGTTTTCAGTCATTCAAGAAGAAAGAGTGAAGCATTTGAAGATGGTTAAACCATATCCAGCTTTTTTGTATTGTTGCAGAGTAATATAACAAATAAGACTGCCTTTATTTATGTTTTCATTCAATCTATATATATAAAACAAAGTGGGGTTATTTACACCACGTATATCTCGAGAATTACTGCATGGATTTCAATGATCTTTGATATATTAAATTTTTGTTTGCCTAGAATAGCAGAATAAGCAATAAAACATCGGAAAAATATCACAGAAAAGAAATTGTAAAGAAAATAATATCTTCATACAGAACAAGATTTTCAAATGACGAACAGCTAGCTTCAAACGATAAAATGTCGTATGCTGGATTCAGAAAAATCCACCAGATCGCACTGTTTTCTATATTTGTTTGTTTTTGCTTCTTTTGCATACGATTGACTTATAAATAATTTTAAATTTAGAATATGAATTAGAATAAAAGAAATCGATGATATGAAATGAAAACGAAAGAAAATCGGATAATATTGAAATAAGGTTATGTTTATAATTAGGTATGATAAATTTTTGACAACAATATTTTGCACGAACGTTGCTTTACTCTGAGACGACACGTTATTACACTTGGAACGCTATATCGAAGAAATTTTAACGTCAAAAGCAAAGCGATGCGGTTCCTGATCACCCGAATGACTATTGATGCTCTTGGTCGCATTTAAACAGTTCATTTGAAAAATGACGAATGCTTCTTTCTACTTGCATGTCAACAGCTCAATTTGCTTGAAAATGATACTTATTGGGACATGACAATCGCTGAAGAAATTGTTTCTGAATCTCCAAGTCAGATACGCACATTATTTTGACATGCTTCACATACAAGGATGACATGTCGGAAGACATTTTACATCGAATTCGTGTCAGTTCGGGGAATCCCGATCTCGAGGTGAATGAAGAGATAAATAACCAGGCTTTGATTTAGATCGAAGACATGTGTTACCTCATGTGAGGCATTTTGTTAGTCAAGTTAGGAATGCCAACGCCACATCGTGGGACTGGGAAGATATTCCTCATGTCATTGATTATGGCGACTGTTCGTGCGAGATCCGAAATTGCTGTAGCAGTTTCGTCTTCTGGAATAGCGACCACGTTGATAGAAGGATGGCGAACGGCTCATTCAGTGCTGAAATATCCGTTAAACTTTTAAACGACTGAAAAACTGACATGCAAGATTGCGAAACACACAGCAATGACCAAAGTTTTGATAGCAAGTAAAATCATCACCTGGGATTTATGCACAATGACGCACAGACGCGCATTGGAAGCACTCAATCGAATATCTGTGCAATGACTTAAGATGTTTTGAAGGGGCAATGATTTAAATATCTGGCGATTTCCGCCAAACACTACCAGTCATTCCAAGATCGACCCCTGCCGATGAAATAAACGCTTGCCTCAAAACATCGACTCTGTGGCGCTATGTGAAGAAACTTCAGCTAACGATAAACATGCGAGTTGCATTTTTAAACGATCCATCTGCCGAAGATTTCTCCAAGCAATTGCTGACTATCGTCGGTAACGGCCGTGTTCCTGTTGACGAATCGAACGGATTGATTTCGATTCCGCCGAATTTTTGCAATTTCGTCTCAACAAAGGACAGCTTCATCAACAAAATGTTCCCAAACATCTAATCACAAAAATCACAATTGGTCGAGTGAACGAGCAATTCTTGGGGCTAAGAAAAAAGATATGGATCATTTAAACTTCACAATTCAAAATCAAATCGTTGATCTACTGTATTCCTTTAAAACTATCGACTGTGCCACGTGAATTACATCATTTCAATGTAATTCAAATACTTTTCATTTTGAATTTTGAACATTTATTGAACTTAATTCATTTTGAGTATTCATTCAAACTGAATTTAATTCATCCAATAAATTAACACAACATTAATTGATTCTGAGGCGGTACGAAGTTCGTCGGGCCAGCTAGTTGTTTAATAAAATATCAACAAAATACAAAGACAAGTAATAAAATAACAAAGAAACCAGTCAACCAAATTTAAACAACGGACTTCCGCAAAACTGTTATATTCAATGAATCAAAATCTTTTTATACACAAATATATTTTTTTGAAAGTTAAGAAAATGAGGTTTCTGGGTAATTGTCTGTTTTGGACATTAGTTGATAATTCATTTATTATACTTATATTGGAAAAGGGTACAATTTTTTTTACCCCAAATTCATAAAAACATTTTCTTTTAAAATCCATTAATATCGTACGATTTCACACCAAACAGCGTGAGCTTCCGCTAACCGATGGTTCGTTGATGATGTTGTTACCTGCCCGAGAGGTATTGCTGGCATCTCTTCTGAATGTGGCTGTGGGCTTGGAATCCTGCAAGGATAAAATATGCCATTAACGATTACTCAGGAGTTTACTGTTCTAATTTATCGAAAGACTTTAAATTTTTATCTAAATTCATAATATTGTGTATAGTATAGAAAGTAACAATTTCAATGAAACCTCTATTATTCATTTATACTTTTGAACGTCTGTATCAGGGTAAATAATAATATTTTTAACTTTACTGCATTAGCGAATATATTATATATAATTTATTAAAACTGTAAAAATCATTATTATTATGCCACGTTAGAGACCATTCGATGCTTAGTCTGTTTTCCCGCAAATCTGCATTGATTTGATAATTTGTAAAACCAATAAAATTGTGTGTCATTTACAAGATTTTAAAATATCAACCTTTTCCTACTTGCAAACTATTTTTTGTGTCACTAACGTGCATGCCAAACTAAGGTACAACTCTGGGCAAGTATTTTGTTAAAAATTCATTGAGCAACCTGTTCACAGTATTAATTAATGTAATTGAATGTGACTTGCTTCTTGACTTCAGAAATTTTATATTTGTTTCCAAGTTCTACTTTTGATTCAAATGTTTTTCCAATAAATGTGAATTATAAGAAAAAAAAATTATTTATATGCTTCCTCTTCTTTGACCATATTCGCTCCCTATGTTGAGCGTATGACGGCCACGCGGCACCTCTGTGTTTCCCTGTCTCACGCCAATTGCTTTGCTTCCTCCCATGACAAGCCAGCATCCCTCAGTTCCGTCGGGTAGTATCCATAGGGTGTACTCGAAGGAATCCCACTGGTCAAAAGAAAAGGCGGGCAGGATTAAGGCTTTCCGGAGGCATCCGCAGCACGTGACCCAGTCGCTGTCTTGTACGTTCCCTTATCTCCGAGTTCCTCACAAAATTCAAAATATGTTTATATACCCAACAGAAAAAAGTTCCAATCCTTTCGTTGACTAATATCTTCCTTTCAATCGTAGTGTTAGAAGTGTTAAAATTGAATTCATCATGGACACTTCCCGGATATCTCGCAATAACATCCAGCATGTTAAGATCATTGTTACAAATCTGAAAATTGATTAAAAAACATAAAAATATCATTTACAAAAAATATTTATCACTTGACTAACAATTTGAACATTAATAGAATAAGATCCATGATGGTTTTAGCATGCCTATTTTTCCACATGCGGAGTCACTATTTACATGTAGGTGATTACACCAGGGAAACCTGCCTTTGTAAGAAATGTTATATTAGGAGCAATGGTGTAAAATTTTTCGTTCAACTATGTATTGATTTCATTGATTGCACTGTTTTTATGTTGTTGATAGAATTCCTTAAATAAATTAAAACAATATCAACGTCAACTCGATAAGGAAGTCTTAAATACTTAATCACAAATCTAATAAGATAATTTTTTAAACTATATTTTACAGAAATAATAGTGATACATTTACTTTTAAGTACTTTGAACTATCATCAAATGAAGAAAATATGACATTCCACTATGTGACATCCTATGCGTTTGACAGATTAAAATCAACGAATGTTGACCAACCTTCAAATGATAATACAAAAAAATTTGCGCCCGACTCGAATGGGTGAAGTATTTGAGACCGTCTAAAATAAATTTTACTATTGATTTCGACGGTCTGTTATTTCAACCCATCCGTGCCGGACACGATATTTTTTGTATGAGTATTTGACTGTTGGTACTCGTTAAATATAATTGCATTTATGTTCGCACCTTTTTTCAAACGTAAGTGGGGAAGCTTTCTGCCGTAAGCCGTGAACAAAAAACTATATTTTACAGAAATAATAATGATATATTTACTTGAAGTACTTTGAACTATCCTCCGGACAAATGAAGAAAATCCACTTATTTTTATTATGGTGTTTTGCAAATAATCTATGTTAAATTACGTGCACAAGCTGCTTTGACTTTCATTCATCATATTCGTGAGTGAAAAACAAATAATTTGGAAGCTCACATTCACTACCCAATTGGGTTATAAATTCGCCAGTCATCGCTTTTGAAATTCGGTATAGCTACTGAAAATAGGTATCTGAAATCACCTTTTCTCTAAATTGAAAATATGACATTCCACTATGTGACATTCTATGCATTTGACAGTTCGAAGATTAAAATCAACGAATGTTGACCAACCTTCAAATGATAATACAAAAAAAATTGTGCTCGACCCGAACGGGTAAAGCATTTGAGACCGTCTAAAATAAATTTTACTATGGATTCCGACGGTCTGTTATTTCAACCCATTCATTCCAGACACGATATTTTTTGTATTAGTATCTGACTGTTGGTACGAGTTAAATATATTTGCATTTATGTTCGCGCTTTTTTTCAAACGTATGTGGGGAAGCTTCTCCCGTAAACCTTAAGCAAAGGCGATATTTGGTTTATTTTTATTATTTGATTGAATGAAAATCGAAGACCGAATTTTGATTATTTCTTTCATATTTTTAAATGCTTTACAACATGCTAAGTACTCATTGTCACCCTGAAAATTGACAAATTCCACAGAGAGCAATGCTATTCCTAGGATATTTAATTTCCAATTGAACAATATACAAAAATAAAATTAGGAATCTAAGGAACCGATAATCGATGCAAATTAAAAGAATATAAGGAAAATTCGTCGACGTATTTCAAATTTGCTCTATTATGGATATAAGAAATTCAATTCGACATCTTTCTGTTTCTGTTTCATACGGATATCATATTTTATTGATATCGTATTTAGCGTAAATTATCGCTTTCCCCGATCTCCTTGTATGATAGTTTGGCAATTTTCTACAGAACTGCGTTGCTATTAGCGGCATTTAGGTGATTTTCACGTAGAAAAGGTAGCATATTTGTAGTAAGCGTAAGACATATTATTGTCTCATTACAATCACTCTTATGCGTATAAAGCGAGTGGGCAGAACTAATCAGGCACAAAAATACTGGAAGAATATTTTCAGTTCCTGACATCATGTTCGTTTCATAGATTAATTTATTAAAATAATCTAAGTATCATCTATGTTTACCATAGTAATAGAGGTTATGTTTAGTTCAGTGAATAGTTTGACAGGAGTACGGCGATTAGTGTGGACAAACACGATATATCATTGGTACCAACTTGAAAAAATAATATTGCTTATGGTCGATTATTTCAGACCGTCGGAAATTAGTACCATGCCCCCAGAATAAGCCTGTAGGTACATCTTTTATGTTAACGACTATTGTTAAAGCATTTTAATCACCACATGAATTCTAAAGGTACAAATAAATCACTTAATGTGTTTTAAGCCTAAGGTTGTCAGTCTCGTTGCATAAACGTCAGAATATTTACGGTCCTTCAATTATTTCATTAATAGCAATAGCTTGTTTATGAATAAATAATTAAGAATTAATGATAAAACTTTCAATCAGTGGCGGTTTTACGTACCGGGCTAAGTGAGCTTAGCACGACCTAAATTTTTCACTCAAAATGTGTAGAAAAATAACTTTAGATGGCTGAATAAAAATGAACAGCAATTCAGCCGCTGAACAAAATAAATACATTTCTAAACGTAACTATCCTTTCCCAAATTTATACAATATCTTTGTTTTGATTTTACTCTGTCAATATAAAACAATGCTATGTCTACCTACAATAATATTCTCGATTGTATTTTGTATTACAATTTTAAACCAAGTCAGCATAAAAAAAAGCAATAACCCTATACATACTTCATACAGAACAGGCAACGTGACGTCAGTCTGGTGATACCTAGGTATTAATAATGATAACAAAGGCTCGGGCTACTTTGAAATTAGTTTAAGTATTAGGTGTAGTAAAAAGTCCTGACGCATTTTAGAGATGCGTGTTTTAGAATTAGTCGCCTTCGGTCCCATGCATACAATAAAAGAATTGTCCAGTATAGTCGGGACCAAATGGTCAATTACTCAGAAGTACCTGAAAAAAATGGGTAAAATCCGAAAAGAAGGAATTTGGGTGCCGCATGCGCTAAGCGATCGGAACAAGGCGCAGCGACTAAGCGCGTGTCAATTGTTGCTTGAAAAACAAAGATTACGACCATTTCTTCAGGATCTGATTACCGGAGATGAAAAGTGGGTGTTATATACGAATGTATCGAGGAAAAAACAATATCTAAATAAAGGACAACAACCAATTCCGACCCCTCGAGCTGGTTTGCACCCAAAAAAAGTTATGCTTTGTGTTTGGTGGGATTCTAAAGGAATCATTTATCATGAAGTCTTAAAATATGGTAAAACTGTGACGGCACAAGTATACTGCGACCAATTGGACCAATTAAATGCAGCTTTGGAAAGAAAGAGACCGGGGCTGATGAATAGGCGCAACATCGTCCTTCAACATGACAACGCGAGACCACATGTGGCGGATTTGACCCGACAAAAAATCGAAGACCTTGGTTGGACAACTTTATTGCATCCACCCTATTCACCAGATCTGGCACCATCTGATTACCATTTATTTCGATCAATGGAACATTTTTTTAGAGATAAAAAATTTCAATTAGAAAGTGAAGTGAAAACGGCTATTTCCGATTATTTTAATTCGAAACCAGTTGAGTTTATTACTAAAGGGATTTTAGATTTGTCAAATAGGTGGCAGAAGGTTATAGAAAGAAAGGGTGAATACTTTTTGTAAAGAAAAATTAATAAAAATACTAAAATCAGAATTTTGCGTTTTATTTAACAAATGCGTCAGGACTTTTTACTACACCTAATATTTTGTTTACACTGGGGCGCAATTAAGCACGATTAGAAAAGTATGTATTTTATTCACATTGGCCATACGGAAACGTCATCTAAACGTACACGAATGCGCCTCGGCATACAGCCTGCATTCATTACGTCACACGGGATAATTCAAACTAGCCCATACATTCAAAATCACTCGTACCAACCTCTGTTCGTTAAAAAATAAACGTCAATGTTCCTTGTATTTAGAAACAAGTTGTATTGTATGAAACAAAACACGGTATGTACATAGTTCATTTTAAAGGAGACGAATTTGAGGTCCAGTTTTTACTATTCTATTTTTTCATACTTACATTAGCTTTGATTTTATTGTATAATATTTTTTTGTAAATATGCCCTTGCTTTCCAGTACTGTCGTAGTATTTGTTAAGGTAAATTTGTCATACTTCATCGTACGGACTATTGCGGCGAAAAACTTCACAAACTGAGCTAAAAACCACTCCACGATTTAAAATTATTATCTGAGATCATGGGAATCGCGTTAAAACCACACATTATTAAGAAGAACTGATAAATTAAGCGAAATGTTTCGTATTTCGCTTAATTTATCAGTTCTTCTTAATAATGTGTGGTTTTAACGCGATTCCCATGATCTCAGATAATAATTTTAAATCGTGGAGTGGTTTTTAGCTCAGTTTGTGAAGTTTTTCGCCGCAATAGTCCGTGCGATGAAGTCATACTTTATATAATTTATTTATCAGTGTTCTTCTTAATAATGTGTGGTTTTAACGCGATTCCCATGATCTCAGATAATAATTTTAAATCGTGGAGTGGTTTTTAGCTCAGTTTGTGAAGTTTTTCGCCGCAATAGTCCGTACGATGAAGTATGACAAATTTACCTTTGTTAATTTGCTTGTAGATTAATGTATAATGTGAAGTAGAAATATGCGTAATTTCGTAAATAGTATACAATGCTAAACTTTTTTCTAGTCCACCTAAGATTTTAGGTCACGAACCAAAATTTTTATCACATTGGAGGTTTTAACATCGCATTGACAATAGTGTACGCCTGGAAGTTTGACATTAGTTAGTATAAACTAGTTAGTTTATGGTATCTTTGTAGTTTCTTGTTTCCAATATTTATGAACATAATATATGTTATGTACATTATTTCACATCTGAGTTATATATTTTACATGATTTGAAATTAGAAGATTTAGAGAGTAAATAGACTCAACATGTTTTTTTACATTAGTGTAGATATTAATCGTGAAAAATAGATCTGGTAAATATAATACAGCTTACTATTTTTCTCCCTTAAAATGTACTTAAATCTCCCAAATTGTTATGTTCACTTTTTCATACTGATATTCAGCGGTGTAGCCACCTCATAGCTGAGCCATGCAATACATGGGGACCAACGTCATTTCTACGTATTCTATAGCCCCCATAAGTTTCAGTTTCGAGAAAACATTTTGTCATTGGCCAATTTCTAATACCTAGGAATTTACGGATTTCCTTAAATAAAAAGACGTGAGACCTTATTTTTTTTTTAGCTCTTACTGGACTTTCAAAATATTTTGTTGCTCGATTTTCAAAACATGGAAGTTTATGGATATTTGCCCGTGGCTCCTCAAACCATTTTTTCTCTGTGGCCCCTGGTTGAGAAACACAGTTCTATATAAGAAATTGCATCGGGGGTTGTCAAATTTCTAGCTTCAACACTGCTGATATATTCGTATTTTGCGTAAATTATCAGTTTCTCTGATTTCCATGTATGATAATTTTCCATTTTCCTATTTGTAATTAAATATCCTACCGACCGGCATTGATACCAGAGGCATAGTTGATTTTTAGTTAGAGAACAAGTATCATGTTGTAAAGCATATTTAGCCAATCTACAACTTATATAATTATTTTTGTGTGTTAACCATGGCTTTGCAGTCTGAGTCATGGTGTTTTGCCCGGAGTCGTGAGTCATGAAAAAAGAGAGACTCGGATCCATTTAAAAAAAATATATTTAATGTATACATATGTACTTTTTTTATCTATGTCCACTCCCAATGTGAAGCATATGGCTTTCTAATGCTCTAAGTTTTTTTTTTCTACGAGAACTGTTTGTAGTAGGGAAAGAAGGATAAGACTAGAACAGGACTAGTGGTTAACTAATCACTATTGCTACACCCAGTTATTAAAGGATCAGAAGGATGGGAGGAGAGGAAATAATGTGAATTGACATCACAAACACCCAGTCTTTGATCACAATTCACATCTTTGAATTGAATAATTCTCAAATTCACTGTGATTTTACCGGGAATCAAACCCAAACCTGCGTGATCGGTAGAGCAAGCTCTTACCAACTGGGCCACAGCAGGCGACAATAATGTATATTCAAACCACAATATTCCATAGTGTTGACATTGCAAGCTTGGCTGACTAAAGATGATCTGATGGAATACATATCGCGACCCGAGTACTACAAGGTTCTATGTGAAAAATTTTGAACAAAAAAAAATAACAATGTATACCGATAATGGTACTTGGAAGACTGCCACATTGTTACTTCTGTTTCGTCAAAATTTTTCACATAGAACCTTGTATTCAGGTCGCGATATATATAAGTTAAAATGAAATCATTGAAAAACTTCTTTGGATTTGGAGTCATTTTTAATTTCAAAGCTGGAGTCGGAGTCGTCTTTTTCTTACATATCTCCACAGCCCTGGTATTAACCATATGAAGTAAACCATTCGTACCAAAAAAATCTATTTTTTAATATTTCTCCGTTCATTGTTTTTTTTTGTTTCCCTTTTATGACTGTAACCCCTGTGTTCTTTGGTTCCTGCGGTCCCGAATTTGAATGAAAAACCCCCATAAATATACACATATATATTATATAATAATTAATCTAGGTGATACGAGTAATTTGAGGCTACACTGCGCCAATGCATTTGATTGTAAGTAACGGCAAAGTATACTTTTATAACAATTAATGTTTTTGAATTTCAGGTGGTGATTCACACTGAATGTTTATTTAAAGAAATGGTTACAATCGATTAAACGCAAACTGCTTTCAAATTAAATTTGAAACAAAAAAAAAATATCTTGAAATGGAGACTAAAGAAGTGGATGTCAGCTGGGATTTGATTGAAATACGTTGCCCTAAGAAAAGATTGAAAACACTATTTTATTGCAATCCATCTCCAGCTCCAAGCGAAATAAGTAATACACCAAGCAGAAGCTCTCAGTTTGATGATCTTGTGAATTTTCCTGGAGTAGCAGTTAGACTTGTGTTCCCTCATTTTGAATTTTCCCGAGAAATCCGTGGTTACAGTCGATATAAACTCATTATTGAAAGTGATAAATCTGAAAAACAAAGTGTTAATCATCAGACATCGCAGTTGCTAGTAAAACGGTCCACTGTAAAGAAAGTATCCTTTATTTCGTCATTTATATGCGAATACTTACAACAGATACAGAGGCAGATTGAAAATATGAAAATCCCAACAGCTAAGAAGAGTGACTTTTTATATATTGTGACTGAATTTCTTAAGGATATTTCCCTTTGCAATCCGACGATCCATGCTGGTATTGATTATTTTAAATATTTAACTTCATATCCGTATGTCAGATATGTGGGACGGCATCCGGGCACTAGTGATAATGACAGTGAACGAATTAGTTTTAATCCGGATAACCGCATACGACTGCAAGAGACTTTTTATCCATTTTTAAATTTCTCCCTCAATAAATTTGCTGTGAGCTACAACACGGATGAAAATGACAAAATAAAATTCCTCATTAGTGATACATATTCATATTTCTTGAAAAATAAATGGATCATATTTGAATGTAAGCAGTGTGATAAAGTTTTCAGTGGGTTTCTGGCTTCCTATGAGCTTCGAGAACACTTAATGAAAGAACACGGCTCCGAACCAGATTGGACTTGCACTATGTGTGGTAAAGTCTTCACAGCAAAATCCCTATCACTCCATAGATGGCAGCATAATTGTGAAGGAATTGCAAATCACTTGAACAAAAAATAACTATTTAACAATTAGAATTATTTTGCAATTGATGTAAATCAGGGGTCACCAAACTTTTTAAGAAGCGGGCCGGATTGAACTTTTTGAAATGTTAGGGGGCCGGATGACATAAATTCTTATTGGAACCCAATCAGAATGATATTTTATTTTATGTACTTGCATAATAGTTATATTGCTATTTATAATAGAAAATATTTATCTTTTTATACGTAGGCCTACTTTACATCTAATTAAAAAAGAAGAAAGTAATAATAAAGACATTCCAATTATTGAATATATTTCTTTGCAAAGTTTTACAGTTTCACATATTGTATGGATTGATGTTTTTCAGTTATTGAATAATAATTTAAGCAATTGAGAAAAGTACGTATATGTATACATATACAAAAAAATACTTACTACTTAATTTAATTATGTATTTTAATATTATACTATCATGCGTAAATTGTAATTAGTGCGAAATATGCAACTGTTTGGTTGAACTTATTTCTTTTGATTATGAGGTACCAACTGCAATTAATTTTTAACAGCTTAACGACCGTGGACGTGTATTTAAGTCTTTGAAATCCAACGGTTGCGGACCGTGGATGCATATACGCGTCCTACGTCATACATTCCATTATATTGAAAAATCATTTGGTTAGGATCGAGTTTGATTTCAAATGTTAACGAGAGATGGTAGTATACATATTGACGCATTATTTAACAAAAAATAAATTATTATTATGAAAAACTATTTCGTGAAAAAACACCCCTAGACGGTAGACTTTTTTTTTTTCGTATGTGATTTTTCATAATATTATATAAATTTGCTATAGTAATGTAAATTTATAGTATTATTATTTGAAAATATAAATTTGCTATAGTGTAATATGTACACATAAACAATGTGAAAAAGTAGGTTTTGCATATTTTAAAAGAAGATCTTTTAGTAGATTTAGGTTTTTTCAGTACACAAGTATGCAATATACAGATAAAGAACCACTGCTCAAATAAATGGCATTGATTTATGCGGCAAAGTATCTGTAAGCTAAAAAATTAAATTTGGTAAAGATATCTCAATTGGTTTACAAATTATAGTTAATTTAGTAAAATTACAATTGTTTGCGAATTTTTCGCAAAATTGCCCGGCTGCCAGGTGAAATTCTATAAAAAACGAGCGGGTGTTAAGCTGTTAATGTGCAAATCAGTTATACCAGGGTTTCCCAAACATTTTTTGGAATGGAACACTTCGCAAGTCCGAAAAATATAACGGAACACTTAGCTGAATTTTTAAGTTTTTTTTTTAACTGTGTTAACACCTACTCTGGCTCTGCGAAACACCAGTGTTCCACGGAACATAGTTTGGGAAACCCTGAGTTATACGATTTTATATATTTTAGTTTTTTTTGAATGTTTATTCACATAAATATGGGCTACCAAAAATTGGTATTATTTTCCTAGCAAGGTTTTTTTTAGTTTGAAATAGTTGGATTCTTCTAATTTATCGTAAAAAAATGATTTTTAAATATCTTTTTCAACCCATCATTTGCTTGAAGATCCATCAATGGTTTTCCTTATTCAGCTATAATTTGACAAGCTCGAAAACTTTCTCGAATCGTGCTTAAAATTTTATTACTGAAAGCAAGCATATTTTTTGTTGATTGTTGACGTTTTCCTCCAGTTTTTTCTTTCGTTAATTTTCTGGAAATTAATCAAATTTCGTCCTATACTTTTTAGTGTAGTGTTTTTTTAAATTTTACTCTTTAAAAAAAGATACTGTTGCATAGCAAATTAGGCATATGCATTTTTCTTTGTTTGGTACAAAAAATATTGAATTGACCACTGCTCATAAAATAGACGACAGTCAACATCAAGATTCCTTTTCTTTGACATACATATATATATTCCACAAATAGAGGAATTAATACTAATACATGTTATCACAGATATCAAGCAATTCGTACTTTACAAATACAAAAAATTAGAAATACTACTGAATATTCGATTTGGGATATTGTTTGGACATTTCCATTGTTTTATTTTGCCTGCACTACATTCTTAGAATTTCGAACGGTAATTTTGGAAAACGAACATCTGGTTGTCTCGCCTCCAACAACACATTTTATATCTAACTTCCTTCACTTTGAGTCCCCTACCAGATAGCCATATCCCAATTGATGATTTTAAATAAATAGTTGTCGTGAATTCACAACTAAATCATGAACAATTATATTTCTTATATGAATAATTTCTATGCAAAAATCCAGAACTTATCACGGGCCGGATGAAAATCTTCGGCGGGCCAGATCCGGATTTTTTCTCCTAACCTGATTCAATGACCTCTATACTTATATGAACCACAACTGGATGTAAATAACTCGCTCAACCTCCATTCAGAGAGATTAAAGGAGGATCAGTAGTTACTTAATTACTCTATAATATAAAATAACTTAGATTATTCCACGTATTGTGCTACTAACTGCGAGGCGAAACATGTGTCACAGTTAGTACCAAAATACGTTTAATAATCTAAGTTATTTTATATTAAAATGAACTTCCAGAAAGTTACCGCCGAATCCATCGAAACTCTATGCCCTATTTCTTGGGATCGGAAATGATGTAGGGATTTCAAATGTTCGCAGAAAACAAATAATAAAATATTAATACCTTATACCAGAGGTCGGCAACTAGGGGCTAGCATTTAAGTCATCCACTCGAGCACATTGAAATACATATTTTTCACTAGAGACCAATTTATCAAAATAAAGATATAGAGACCTAGGCCATAAGCAAACCATTTTGAGTGCCTGCCCAGTTAAAAGTTTGCTGATTTCTACATTATAGTATAGGAATATATTAAAACAAAATTACTCACTTTGAAAAAAGTGATGTTGAGCGACTGAGTAACAAACAGTTCTCGTAGAAAAACTTCTGTTGAGATACCTCTATTAGGAGGCCATATGCTCCACATTGGGAGCAGCCATGGAATAAAAAAAATGATGTAAGGTAGGTAATTAATGTATATCAAAGATAATCAAACTGACTTTTAGGTGTCTCATGAAATGTCTAAATTTAACAATTTATTTAATAATTTAAGGATAATGAATTTGTTTGAATAATTAAATAAACAGATTTAGTTTAAATAACAAAGTTTAAAATCACTCTTGAACAGTTGTTTCTCGTGTGGTTCCATACTTCTTCACGGTCGGTAAAGGTAGCAAGATACAACCCAATGCCAAATGAAATTTCCTGTGTTCCTAGTGGGTTATACATATACACCCATCCCTCGCTTAACACGGAAGATAGGTTCTGCTAGACCACCGTGTTAAGCGAGACTAACAAATGTATGAAAAAGAGAGGATAGGTTCTTTGTTTAGAAATATTAAGAAAAACATAGGTATGTAGAACTTCTCAAAATTTATTGAAATATTATGAACACGGATTAAATATATTATTCAATGTCACTATCACTAGAAGATATAAATATAGGAATTTTCTTTCTTTTTATTGGCTGAATGTCATCATCAATACTACTTTCAATTAAATTTTCTGTTATGTTCCGTGTTGTCGTTTAAAAAAATCGGTAATTCGTGATCTTCATCTTTTTTGATATTCTTGTAAATCTCTTCATATCTGGCAACGCATTGTTTAATTTCTCGTTGAAATTTCAAAGCTCGATCCATATCTGGATTTTTATTTAGGAAATGCATTTCTATATTTCTAACCATTTGCAACCCATCTTTTATTGTTTTAGGAGTAATCGTTGAAATTGGACCAGAACTTTCGGTATCGGTTCTGATTTCAGGAGGAACACTTGTAGTCATATCATTTAACTCTTGTTTTTCAAGCAATTTATTGATTTCGTTGATCACTAAATCCTCCAATCCCTCACCTCCTATTGATCGTGCGATATTAATAATTTCCATGTTTATAGATTCTCTTGATTCAATATCATTATTACTCGAAACTATGCTAGGGCAGATTGTTTTCTAACATGCATTTAATGTAGATTTTTTAATGTCGGTTATTGTCGATGCGATTATATTCAAACAATTTCGGATATTATTTTTTTTCCAAACCTGGCTAATTGTAAGAGAATTATCTTCCTCCATATCGTCAAATATTTTTTTAAACGCACGTTTAATATAATTTGCCTTAAATGTATAAATGATCCCCTGATTGAATCAGATGTCGTATTTGGTGGTAAAGATTCAACTCGAATATTTGTGTACACGTCTACAAAACGTCGAAAAACATTTTTTTTCCACTGAAACCGAATCCGTGTTAAAGCGAAACCGTGTTAAGCAAGTATCGTGTTAAGCAAGGGATGGGTGTATACATAATTACTATGAATGGCTAATATTCCAATATTTTATATATCCAAATATCTGAATATCAAAAAAGAGCCGAATATATTCAACTAGAATCCTTAATGAGGACAGATGAAAACGTCACACGAAATAAATACCATTTGCAGTGATGTGCTGCTAAAATTCTATCAACCGGCTCGCACCTTAGTAAACACAAACTCCAATTTTTATACATTTTTTTTTATCAAAGTAACAAAAATATATTCATTACAAAATTATTTATTTACATAACATAATTTATACATTACAAAAATTCATTCCAAATAGTGTGTTGATTCACATTTGAAACTTTAACCGTGACTGGTCTTATTCGTTTATCACATAGTACAAAATAGTACACAAAACGCCCGCAAGTTTTTACTTTATTCATATCAGATCAAGTATTGTGATCGTGTAAATATTTCAACTCGGAATTACGGTAATTACAAAAAAAAAAACTGTATTTTAAGAACCAAAATTATCTCGACAGAGCCGGTGTGAACCCATAGCAGCACATTACCGACTACTGGGATGTAAACCTATCATAAAATCAAAATATTAAAATTGCTGCTTTGAAGTTTATATCCTGGACTTTGTGACAAAAACACAACTACATCGGCACTTTACAACAGGACTGATAATATCACTAATAGAGAAATAACAATAAGTGCTAATATATTTATATTTTTTTTTCATTAAGACTATTCCAACTGTAATAAGTCTAACCATGTATTCTTATGCATAACCCAAGGGCCATGAAACATCAGACTAAGGAAATTCGTTCATACAAAGTTTGTATGAAAGTTTGCAGCAACGAATTTGTTTAGAGCGTGATGTTTCGTGGCCCTCAGGTAATGTGACTTGATTGTAATTTTATGGTGTCAATATTGTAATACATAACAGATTCTGGATACTTAAAATTGTCTTGTGTAAATATTTTTGTTTTGTGTAATTGGATAATTTGAAAAATATATACTACAATATGACATGACAAACAAATACTCTGTTTAAAACTCTCCTTTCCCCAACTGTCAGTTTAAATGGTTTGCTTACACATAATCTCAGCTACGCCAGGTTAATTTTGTTGAAATCATGATAACCACAATAAAATATAAATGTATCAGTTTATGACATTAAAAAAAAAATATTTTTTCTCCTTTCGCAATTAAAAAATGGTTCCTTCGAAGAGATAACATCTAAAACATGCGTAATGGTTACAAATACATAACCCTCTTATGATTTTAATATACAATATGATTAGCAGTGGCGGTTCTACGTAGTGGGCTAGGTGGGCTTAGCCTGACCTACATTTTTCACCCAAAATGTGTAAAAAAATAACTTAATATAGTTGAATGAAATGAAGTTCCGTCCGGCTTTAATCAACGGTTCACTTTAGAGGAGACGAATTTAATAAGTCCAGTTTTCACTATTCTATTATTTCATACTAACATTAGCTTTGATTTTATTATATAATAATTTATGCTTTGCAGTAGTGTAGTGGAATCATGCACAGTAGAGGTCTGCACGGGCCCGGGCCTGGCCCACGGGCCCTTACCCGACCCGCAATAAGCGCAAGCGCTTACCCGCGGTAAGCGCAATCGAGAGTCGGGCTCGGGCCGGGCCGGGCTTTGGAATTTGGGATATAATGTTGGGAAAAATATACCAAATTGAGGATTTCAAATTCCTCGGTGAGCTAAAAAAAAAAAAAAGGACTTTCGGAGATAATCTGGGGAAAAAGTATACCAAATCGAGGATTTCAAATTCCTCGGTGAGCTAAAAAAAAAAAAAAGAGTTTCGGAGATAATCTGGGGAAAAAGTATACCAAATCGAGGATTTCAAATTTCTCGGTGCTTCGGGTCGGGTTCGGGTAACAAGTGCGGCATTAGACTCGGGCCCGGGCCAGGTCGGGCGTGAGTTTTTCGGGCTCGGACCGGGTAGTTTTGTAAAATTTTGGCCCGTGCAGACCTCTAATGCACAGTTTCATAGATAGTATACAATGCTAAACTTTTCTTTAGCCCACCCAAGATTTTATGTCACGAACCGCCACTGATGATTAGTGGTGGTATAAATTGAGCAGTGGCGGTCGGTCAATGTGGCATTGGATAATGCACCCCTTGTATATGTAGGGGCGGTTATATTTCATGAAATAATATTCAAACATAACATTTATACCATTCACTTATTTTAAATTCATCATGTATTTATTGTCTTTAATAAATATTTTCTACAATAAAATAAATATAAAGACAATAAATACAATAAAGAATGTGGAGAAAAGGAGTAACTTGTTAAGCATTTTTGCCAAGATTTTATATGTAATATGAATAATAAAACCATGAATTTTACAACAAAAAATTTATTTGTCAACCAAAATACACAAGTATTCATAATTAACAATTCATTTTTCAATGGATTCACTAAAAACGATAATTAACTTTACCTATAGATAATATTGTTTAAACAGGCAGCCCTAATGCAACTGAAAAGAAAATTGTTTGATGGGTTACATTAATTATGCAATTTTGTATAATAACTGCTTTGTTAAAGATAAACTATTAAGTTAAGTCTGCATTTAATTTAAAGTGAAACGTAAATGCAAAATTTACAACATTCATTCAGTTCAATATATAAGAATGACTAAATAACAATAATAAAGAAAAATACGTTGAGGAAAAATGTAATATGTGATATGACGTTATACATTATATGAGAAGATAGGATTTCAACTTTTTTTTATCTACAGTAGATGTTCAATAATAGATTATCATAATAAAACAGACTAGAGACAAATTCTGAAAATGATATCAAATAATAGTATTCAATAACTTCATAGAATTCCAAATTGAGGAATGGTATTGATTTATCGAGGTATAGGAGGTGGCAACGCTCCTCCAGATCCAACCATTGCAGCGCTGGGACCGAGAAGAAACTGAAAACAAAAATTTTAAAAAATATGTTGCATATTCTGCAAATGGATTAGTCGCCTTTCTTTTGAATTAATGGCAATGGCGGCTCATCCATACGCACTGCGGAACTGCAGCACCCCCAGGCACATTGAAAAAAATGTGATATTATGTAAATATATACATAAATTGATATCTTACACCGTGGTTATAATATCAGAAAATGACGCATGTACATTTTGAGCATTTTTCTATAATAAAATACAATTCTAATGTATTTTTTTTATTTTTAATCAACCGCTGCACCTCGAGATATTTGATCTACAAACCGCGGCTGATTAACATTTTCCTTACGGTACTAAAAATCCCGCGCGCTCCGGTGATGTGTATTTACTACAACTTATGAAAAAGTGATTTAAAAATCGGAAAAATTAGAGTTTTAATTTATATTGATTTTATTAATCATATTTCAAGTAGAAATGTAACAATTTTTGTAATGTTAACGCCGAAAATTGTCTGAAAACGAGAAAAAAGCATCGCAAATATCCGACAGTACCGCCGCATATGACAACTTACATGTTACTAAATCGAATAGCAGCAGCGACAACGTTTCATACCAGACAAGGTCAAACACGTGCATACAGTACACACACAGTGTGGTGCACTGGCAAACATCTCTGTATTGACGAGTCTACCCCTGATATGTCGACAAATTATTTATTTCTTTCACTCTTGATGAATAATTATCCATAGCAAATGCAAATGTAAAATTGTGTAGTTTACCTGTTTTTGTTGAGTTTTGTTAATTTCATCCATTTTAGCTCTTTCCACTTCAAACAGAACAGGAGCAAATAAAATAACTGACGTGCTAGCCATAATCCACGCAGCAGTCCGAGAAAACGAATACAACGATTTGACACCAGACCTATAAATTTCACATTAAAAAAAATGATTTTGTTCTGTCAATTTATAAAGTAAGAAAAAAGAATCTATGAAAATGTAAATGCATAACAATAAATAACAAGTTTTACAGTAGTAAAAAAAGAAACTCATCAACTTCTTTATTTGAATGTGAATAGAACAGAATAATATGTATATAGTGTTTTTTACCATGTTGTAGATACAGCTGTGTGTGTGGTGTTTAGTACACAATCAGGAAACATTTCCGTTAGTCCCCATAGTCTCTCTCCTATTGTTTCATCAGGTTCCTTGAATAATATGTAACATATTAGAAATAACAAAACTTATTCCCACTGTCTTTTTATAATGTATGAATAATATTTTATACAGAGCATTTTCAATCTCTGTAAGCTGTTTTTTTTTTACTATCACTAAAATGTTCTTGTTCTTGGATTAAATGCAATGGCACATCTAGTCAAATTCTTATAATATATGAATATTCTTCATTTAATTCATGGCTCTCTTAACTGGTCCCCGGTTTGGTGTGGCTCGACGAATTTTGACGAAATATCATTTTCAGCTCATTTAAGTATATTGAAGATACCACTGATTTTGAGAAACGATTTATCAATTTTGGAAATATTAACACTTTGTAAGCGGGCGTTTTTTAGTGATAAGCGCAAAAATATATTACATTCTTAAAATCAACACAACTTCTAAACCAAACAATATTTTCGGCTGAAATTTTTCAAAGAAATCATATGTGACATTTAATAATTAAAAATACAATGAAAACATTTTGAATACATAATTTCACTACTTTTCTAAGCTGAATATAAAAACCTGTTTTTAAATTAGTAGATAGCACTCCACTTGTTATCAATATAAAATATTCTATATAAAAAATAATATTAATCCATACCATACATAAAATAATCCCCATAAAATGCTCATTCCTACGAATTTACAATCACTGAAAGTGTGGAATCTGATGCCCTAAATATTTGAAACATGTATCGCCTTTTTAAAAAAATACTATGTGTGAACGAACATTCAGGGCATAATAAATTATGATGTTTATTGCTTATTGTCAAAAAAGGTCACTTGCAGCGGCAGTTATTTTGAAGAAACCATTAAATCTATAAGTCAATATACAGATATTAACGACAGTACGCGATAAACGTATGTTTACGTGTCCCGCCTATAATGTGTTAAGATAATTTAATTTTTAGTCCACCTGCGACTTTCAGCGGCTCTCAAATGTAAGATCTTCAGCTGTAATTTTGTGTTTTGCAAACAGATTATTTTTATACAAGCAAATGTGAAACAGTAAAAGATTCTTTAAATTATTACCAGAAAGAAAGTATCAAAATTCGAGTAACTTTGGTCTTAAAATAGACTCAATGCATGGAAGTATATATCTTTGTGAAAATACCTTTTCAACCATGGATTTCGTTAAATCAAAATACAGATATTGAAGATGATATGGTTATTTTAGTTTGTATGCTTTTATAATAATAATTAAACCATAACTCTTACTTCTAGGACAGTGGAACCCCCAATTATACTACCCCGAATTACGCGTGGCTTGAAATATTCGCTGCAAATCCCCCAATTAAACGATCGCATTCCATTGTCGTTGCTTACGAGATGGTCGTCTGCGCGGTGCATACAGTCAAATGTTGGCTAGCGTCTGTGTATTCAAAACTTGTCAGGCTATACACGCATAGCCGGGCGACTGTCTGTGTTGGATTTTGGCGCGCTTTGCAATTTATCACTTAGTAACTAAATATTTCGTCCATATTTTTTTTTTTGCAAAGCTTTGGGAAATCTTAGTTTTGCATTTTTCGCGGAAAAAAACCAAATCTTTAATTTTGTATGAGATTCACTCCTCCAATTACACGTCCCGACTTTAGTGTAAATGGGGGTTTTACTGTATTTGTATTAGTACTTACTAAACTTAGCCAATATTAGAATATAAAAGTAATTTAATAAATGGTGCGCCTTGCAGGTAATTATTTTTTTGAATGCGACCCTCGTGTTACCTGAGATAGCACTGATGTAATTCATTACCTTCACAATTAATATCACGTGGGCTAGAACTTTTGTACACGGATACAGACTGTTTGTAACCAAGTAACTGCATGAGAACAGAACACAACAAATGCAAAGAGTGTGAACATAGCAATTCACAAATTATAATTACTTAAAAAATATTTATACTCTATTAACATAAAAAATATTACATCATCATATGACTCAGATTTGTCAGGATTCAATCTTTCAATGGTCCCTGTCCCCGACGAGAGAGTAAAGGAGGGTGAAGGTTCAGTCTCTTCTGGTTTTATCTCAACAATTGTAGCAATTTCTTTCTGTAATGCAAGTCCACAAAATTAGACAGTTCATTTATAAATATAGCAAGCTTAATGGGCACGAAAACCTAGAGGGTCATGGCTGTCGTCGACTATTTTTACAAGAGCTGTGAGTACTTAAAATTAAGTAATGAATTTTCATATTGTACATCCAAAATAAAAGTATCATTACGAATACAAAAGAGATTTCTTGTTGATTAGATGGTTGAGAATGCCAAAGCCTATATCTTGTAAAAAAATATGATTATGGTAGTGACACTATATAATTGCTTGTATAACAAATACTCATTTGATGGAAAACATTATCTGAGCAGAATCACTTATCCCATTGTTAATGATTTGTTTCCGAATCTCTAAAAATGATTGTCTACGGAGAGTATTGACAAGGAGTAAAGCTAGGTAGTAAGCAGTATGATACATTGGAATAAATCGAGATAAGGAAACACTTATCGGCTATCCACAATACGGTAGATTACAAAAGCACTTGCAATTTGAAAATTGGTACAAAATAATGCTAATTTAATGCCAACATATATTTGAATGCTAAACTCCGATTGAAAACAGAATGTAGAATATTATCACTTAAAAAAACTTAGTGGAGTATAGCGGTTTCAGGCACAGTTTTTAAATATTATGGGCTACCAATACCGAAGGTTAAAGTTTAAATAAATAGATTTGAATTTCATTAAAGTTATTCAATCATGAACATTGATTTAGAATGGTTAAAGTACGTACTTGAAAAGGGATATGAATGAAGTCTATCACCGTGTAAATCATAGTACATTTACTGAAATTTTCATGGAAAAATATAACGCTATAGCATTATAATCAGCATTTTTAGAATCAATGAACTTACTTCAAAATCAAGGACTAGATCGTCCGGCTTTCGTTCTGGAGTATCATCTTTGCTATATGGTGATGACTCCATACCACTGTCTTGTTCAAAGTCATCAACGAAATCCATATATAACTATTGTATCTCGACGTTTGCAATTAATTCTATGACTCGTGAAATATTAATATCCAAAAGTCACAGACCCTCGTGGATAATCTCAGGTCGGCCTCGGACAGAGAAGCAGATTCATAGACAATATATTATTCGAACAATGAAATTAATTTAAAAAGCCTTTTTTGAATATTCTTTTTCATGAAGTAACATAACGTTATTAACGATATTTTTTTCACAAAAACGAAAAAAATATTTGTATTCTCTATTTTCAGAAAAAAAACGCGTTAACTCTACTCATCTGACAATTTATACATTTATTACGTAATTATAACTTCAAAGGTAATGCAGTAATATTTGACGGATAAAAAGGCCTTAAATGCACCCCTCCGTAAAAAAACATGATAAAAATGCTTTGAAACTGAAACGACTAGTCCATATAGCCATAAAAATACATGAACTATATAACAAAAATATTGTTAAAGAGTTTATATACAAAAAGTTTATCAATGAAGGATATAAAAACTTCATTCAAAAATATAAATTGTAGGCACATTAAAGTAACATTATTATTATAAAACAAGATAAATAATGATATAATATTATAATATGTACATTGAAATAACTTAAAATAGAAAGTGAATCAATATCATCTTTTGTTGTACTATAAATTAAAAAAAAAACAATCACAAAGCTTTATGGAATATATTTATATTCACAAAAGTTCACGGAACAAAATTATAAAATGACATACTCGTGTACCATATAGGATTTCATTTTTGAGAGATGGGAAACTAACATTGACCAGCCTGGCAGTTTTACGATTCACATGTTATTTTTCTCTCTTTCTTTCACACAGTCTGTTCTAAATGCCAGTCTGGGTTGTGCGTGTTTTGTAATTCTGACAAATGTTATTGAAAAAATATTATCCAAATATGCAACCTTAGAATTAGCTTATGAACTCTGTAATTCGAGCATTACGTTTGTCATTGTAAATGATCAAAAAACTGCTGTTAAAACAACTCAGTTTCATAAAAATTAACTCTTGTCATTTTTAATATAGATTTTATTCAGAATGATATTCATTATTGACATTATGTGACATATAACACATCCTGAATTGATTATTATTTAATTTTTATAACCGTGAAGCTGTCAGAAGTGAAAAGAAATATCTCAGTGTATCGAAGTGGCCATTTCTTTGTGTGACGTTTAGTTTTGTTATGTTGGTATCCCCGTAGTAAAACAGCAGATCGATTCTGAAGGAGCATAATCTCTGCTCACAGCTGAAACTTTGAGGTAAATGTCATCACATCTGATCATTGCTACATTACATATTCATAGCGCAACAGCTGATTATTACTATATTTTAAATTTATTTTATGAAGGTAATTTTTGGATACGTATGAATCCAATGTTTAATAACAAATAATATTTAAACACAGGTATTTTGTACAAACGATCTCAAAGTTTATTTTGTGAAAATACACATAACCTTTGAGTGATATCTAAGATCAGGGCCGAAGGACCACATTTTGATGCATAGGTAGGGCAAGGGGGGTGGGATTTTGGGCCAAAATTTTAGTGTCTTATTTTTATAAAAAATCAGCATTATTTTGGCGTCCTATATGCCCCTTCAGTGACCCGGTGCCCAGGAAGATCGCCAAATTCGCCACCCCCTAGCTACGTTTCTGTCTAAAATATTAATTCCGCTTAGGGGTGTAACATATGATATCATTTGACACATGACCTTTGCTATAAAAATAACAAAGATTTTACAAATTTAATGACATAAAACGGAATGAACCTGCACTATTCATTATGCATTGCTCTCGCCTGCCATGGCATGTTTGTACAAAAAAGATAACATCATTTATTAGTTTACAGTTTATAATTATTATATTATGCATAGAATAAATAAAACCGTTGTTTGTAAATTAGCACAGTGTCGAAGTTTTCTTTATAAGTTGTTTATTCATGGTTAGTATCTCTGTGCTAATATTTCTCTTTGGCTATTTCCACGCTAATAAAATATATTATACCTCATACAAATCATTTTTTCAATATTAAATTACTTAGAAATGACAATAAAACTTATTCTATTCTGCATCTATATTAAACTATATTTATTTTGCGATAATGTGGTAACTTTAAATAATGATTCTTCATTCAAACTCATTTGTGTGACCAATACATCCCAATGAAAAAAGGATTTGAAAATGCACTGTTTGGGCTTAGGTTTTTGTATGTTAACCAGTGATTTAATTTGGAGGACGGAGCAGTTAGTAAATTTAAAAAAAAATGTTTATCCCCTGTGCACGCCAGACGTTAGACAGAGTAAAAAAAAGGTGGCAATATCCTCATAATATATGCATATTATGTAATGCGAGGGCAAGTGTAAGTAAAAAATGGAACACCAAGGATAATTTTTGTTTTTTTTTTGTCGCTATGGAATTGATCTTCATAATAATAACATAATGTTAAGAATTTATGAAAATATTTCCCCTGAGACATACTAGTAATCAATTATAAATATACACTTCACTTGGTTTGTTTATAGGTACATTCGCGCCTCGGAAAGTTAGTTAAATTGGGTGACCTGCCCTGACATGAATTTGCACAATACAGGGTTGGGTCAAGAGTCAATCTAAATTCTAGAACATTGCTTTGTGAAAGTAGGCGCTTAGTCTGAAGGTGACACCTGAGTGAAGAGGAAAATAATCAAATTTTCTTTGATTAATCAACAATGTGTACAAGAAGTTTGCAATTACTTGGTGTATTTATATTAAAGTACTTTTAATATAATTTTTTAAACTATCTTACGAAAAATGTCTGATTAAAATTTTGTAAAATTACCACCTTTTCTGTTTTTATTGGTTTGAATCACACGTTTGTACTGATTTCAGAACTTTACATTTTGAAATCTCTCAATCAAATGTGTACGGTGTATCATTGGTATCGTAAGACAAAAAATCTTTCTCCATAAAACACAATGTCGGCAGAGATCTATGTACACATTTAATTTTCTTATTTTTATACATTTAGGCGACTACCACAAAAGAGTTGGAAGATTGTCATAGTCCAGGGCTTTATAAAATTTCTGGTATAAAGGCCACATTTACCTACACTCGGTACACCGTATCAACATGCCGTAATTTTTCTTAAATTTAAACGATTATTTTTATTTCATAAAGTTTTCATCGAAATATGCATGCCACGTACGCAATATGCATCGAAAACATTTGACGTACGTATTACAAAGAGGAACCAAGTATCTATCTAATTTTGACATTCGCTGTCGTGGCTGGTGGGACCCTAGTTTGGAGACCCTTGTAATAGACATTTATTAGTAACGCATCTCAAATATAATGCTGTTGTTAGTTAAAAACGCACTATTTAGGGCTATCGAGTTGGGAGTCGTAGTCGTAGTCTTTGGGTGGAGTGGGAGTCATAAAAATGGGCGTCTCCGATTCCTCATATACATACATTTAAAAAAATATACATTTAGTAGATATTAAAATACGACAATACAATATATAACATTTTGTATCTTTTTAATTTTGGAGTCGGAGTCGCTTTTTTCAGCCCTGTTATTGAATATCACGAAGTGTTATGTCGATATAGATAATATAACACGTTATGTTTTACTGTAACGGTATCTCATATAGCGTCTTAGGTTTTTGTGGTATTTGGGCCATATTCGATCACCGGTATCCTTATGCTTAGCTAATATTCTCACGCCATTGGTTTTCTTACATCAGAGAATTTCAGTCAGCATGGTGGAAACCAAAAGAGTCCGTGCTGTTTCTTACCGTAAACTCTAATTTGTTGTTATACTTATTCTAGAAATTTATTGACACAAGTTGAACATGACCAAATACCAACCTTACCAACCAGCAAAAACTTTTCATATCGGTAAAAATGTTGCATGTTCCAGGAAAATTATCAAAATTCGAACACGGCGAATCAAGTTTTTTCGTGTTCGTTAATGCTGCATTTGGTTGAATATTATTTTATTATCTGGTCAAATCATTGGCGAACACCAAGTCTATTTTCAGTGTTAATTTTCTCTATGGAAATACACCTAGGTTCCCATTTAATTTACTATTTTTAATTGAAAGAAACATAATTAATTTTATTATTTATTGATTGTATGTAGTGTACACCAATACATACCCTGATTCAGTTCTCTTTGTTATAAAAAACGTTATTGAACTTGCACAATTGCTTATGATATGAGTTATTGACCTACATTATTTTCGTATCGACTGACTAGAAGGATACTCGATTTCGAAATTTAAATTAATTTGCACGTCGCGCGTTCTTCGTTTTAGCATAAGAAATGGGAATCTTGTTTCGTGGGAACTGCACTATCCATGCGCTAGTCCAGCGGTCGTCAAATTCGCACTAAAAAACTCAAGAGTATTTTGAAAATCATAAATATATTTTACAAACATAAATAATTTAAATGAATTGATCACACGTTATAATTATTTCTTTTATTAAGTGAACATGGTTTCATGGACGAGACTTATAAATATTAAATACTAGCTGGCCCGGCGAACTTCGTACCGCCTCAGAATAAATAAATGTTGTGTTAATTTATTGGATGAGTTAAATTCAGTTTGAATGAATACTCAAAATGAATTAAGTTCAATAAATGTGCAAAATTAAAAATGAAAAGTATTTTAATTACATTGAAATGATGTTATTCACGTGGCACAGTCGATAGATTTAAAGGAATGCAGTGGACCAACGATTTGATTTTGAATTGTGAAGTTGAAATGATCCACATCTTTGTTATTTGCTGCAAGAATTGCTCGTTCACTCAACCAATTATGATGTTTGTGATTAGCAATGATATTCAGGAACACTTTGTTGATTGTCCTTCGATGAGACGAAATTTCAAAAATTCGGCAAAAACGAAATCAATCCATTCGATTCGTCGACAGGAACACGGCCGTTACAGATAGTCAGCAAATGCTTGGAGAAATCTGCGGCAGATGGTCGTTTAGAAATGCAACTCGCATGTTTGTCGTTAGCTGAAGTTTCTTAACATAGCGCCACAGAGTCGATGTTTTAAGTCAAGCGTTTATTTCATCGGCAGCGGTCGATCTTGGAATAACTGGTAGTGTTTGGCGAAAATCGCCAGATAGTAGAATCATTGCGCCTCCAAAACATTTTGAGTCATTGCGCTGATCTTTCATAGTTCGGTTGAGTGCTTCCAATGCGGAGGAAAAATAAGCCACCATTTCCGTCATCAATTGCCTTCATTAAAGTATCGTACACTTTCTGTTGGGGGTTCAACAGTGGTACATTCGTTCGAAGTGATTGGTTCAATGCATCTCGATCCTATTCACGTTTACGTTCCGATTCTCGATTGAAAGCGTCGTTCATTCCTCGATCTGGCGACGCATCATGCAGCGCATGAGGTAACACATATCTTCGATCAAAAGCAACGCCTGGTTATGTATCTCCTCATTCACCTCGAGATCGGGATTCTCTGAACTGACGCGAATTCGGTGTAAAGTGTCTTCGGACATGTCATCCTTGTACTTTTTCCACAATTCACGTGGATTCGATGGGAAGCATGTCAAAAAAATGATAGCAAATAATGTGCGTATCTGACTTGGAGACGCAGAAACAATTGCTTCAGCGATTGTCATGTCCCAATGAGTTTAGTTTTCAAGCAAATTGAGCTATTGACATGCGGCACGAAATGTTAGGCATACGACGCCATTGACAGTTCGAAATGATTCGAAATGTCGACCCGAAGGGAATTATTGGTTGTTTTTCAGATTTTTCATGTTCACAGAACTGAAAGACTCTTAGAAAACCATTCCGAGCACTCTTACTGATTGGTTTAGAAGTACTTGGCATAGCTAATACCTCTTTATTTCACTGTATTTTAAATAATAAAATTACATCTTCACAATGTTGACAAACGACTACTTTTGTTTGACAGTAACTGTCAAACAAAGACTGTTGCTAAGAAATGTGTTGGTCTAGGATAAATTTGTTCTCAATGCTTGTCACCAACATAATGACAGGGATCTTTTCAAAATTATTCAAATAATACTTTTTTATAATTTTACGAAAGTTCATTCTAAATTTTCTTATTTTTTATATTACGAAATGACATAAATTCTCATTATAACAAAGAACGCAACATTTTCCAAATCTTCAATATTATATTTATGAGATTATCTTTCATTAGAAAAAAATATATATTTTGGTTTAATGTTCCACACATACAAACAGTTATACAGTCAATCCTGTTTTTATGCGGTAGATGTGTTCCACGAAATATCGCAAAAAAAAATCGCATAAAAAAACTTGACTTCCATAGAAATAGTGGGGTGCGTTACTTACATTTTAAAATCCGCATAACTTTGAAACAGCGAGTTAAAATATACACTAAATCGCAAAGTATAAGAAAATTAGGGGAAAACCACGGCGTAAAAATATTAAAAAATAGTCACTGTATGACAATTCTATGTGTGTTTTAAAGCATGTGGTTCTAAATCACTCTTTTTCAGAAGAAATAGTATGCGCATCAATTTCATAAAACTATGGTTGTTTTCTAACAATAAAATTAGTGATCAGAGTTTGTTCAGATTTTCTTTTTCGATAATTAATTGTTTATGCAGTTTGTTATACCCATATATATAATATATTCTAAAGTTATCGTTGAAACTTGAATGCGCAATCAGAATTTGAATCATTTAGAAAGAAATGATCTTCTAATTTACTGAAAAGTTGGATACCTTCTTCAATTATTTTCGCAGTGAAGGAACTGGAATTTCTTTCAGTTCGTCATTGTTTTCTGGTTTTTTGTCAATAATTAAATTTAAATTATGAACATCTTCGTCACTTATAGCTTTATCTGTAAGTAATTCGTCGATATAATTTTCAAGGTATCAAACCTTTCTTCGCCAAGTTCAGGTGCTAAAGTAATCATTTCAGCTGATATTACCGATGCTTCAATGGTTTCATCGACTGTAACACACCTAATTACGTGGACTTAATTCAGCGATGGCAGATGCAACATGATTTAAACAGTCCGAAATCGTATTTTTTTTTCAAATGTCGGTTGTGTTTATGATTCTCTCTATTCTATCCAAAATACAACAATATATGCTCTCGATGTAATATTTAACATTTTTATATATCGTAAAATATGGTACATTTAAAAAAATGCATTTCTAAAAAACCGCATTACTTCGAAATTGCATAAAAAAAACCGCATAAAAACAGGATTGACTGTATATAGGGATCAAAAATAAAATAATGATTTGATAGTATTCTATAACAATATAATATACATGAAAAGTATTCTGATTTTTTTTTACATACTTCTGATTTTATGTACTTTCATTCGTCTTTTCACATTTCAGTATATATTTTAGCGACGGTGATGAACATGAGACATAAATTCCTAAAAGTTTTTTTTTTAAATGGATATTGAAGATTTAGTTTCAATTTAGTTTAAAGTTGGCATTCCTAACTTGATTAACAAAATGCCTCACATGAGGTAACACATGTCTTCGATCTAAATCAAAGCCTGGTTATTTATCTCTTCATACACCTCGAGATCGGGATTCCTTGAACTGACACGAATTCGATGTAAAATGTCCACAGCTCACATGGATTCGATGTGAATCATGTCAAAATAATGATAGATAGATTATTTTTTCAATTAAACACCAGTTTAGACGTTTCCGTGCATTTCAAGTTTTTGTATAATTCATAATTTGCATATGGCCCAAAATCATCAAAACACTTTTTTGCGCATGTGTGGGTTACGCCCTTTTTCCTTTCCACAGTCGATATAATTGTTGAGAAAACATAAAAAAGAAGTTGTACAATTTTCGTTGAACTTCATAAAAATAGTCAATTGAAACTTTCTTTGTTAATAATTTCGCATTCGACATTATATAAAAGAAAAACCGTTTAATTAAATATAGAATGCTTTTCCATCAAGTATTGACAGCGACACAGGAATTACGTACGTAGCAGTTTACGCATCTTTATCTTTATTCACATCCATTTAAAAATAACCATAAAGTAATGGCTTACTAACGTTATGTAATATAATTCGCAATGTACTTTTGCTGTCAAATATCACGAAATATTTTTTTGACGTTCTATATATAAATAGTATAGTATTAATTGAAGTGAAAAGATTACAGTTTCTAATTCCAAATAAAACTAATCCAAGAACATTGAATAAATAACAAACAAACAATCACACCTAATGCACGAAACACATTTAAATGTAATGTCAATATTTAGACCATAGATTTGACAGACATGAAATCGAAACAATCGAACACAATCGAACATTAAATTTAAATTGTTAATTCGATACAAACGTTCGTGCAAACATCGTAATATTGTTGTCAAAAAATGTATCATACCTAATTATAAACATAACCTCATTTCAATATTATTCGATTTTCTTTCGTTTTCATTTCATATCATCGATTATATTCTAAATTTAAAATTATTTAAAAGCCGATCGTATAAATACAGTGCCATCTATTGTCATCTACTTGAACCCAGCATAAAACAACATGCCATTATTTGACCTGTTCCTTGTTTAAAAATCTTCTTCTGTATGAAGATATTAATTTTCTTTATAATTTCTTTTCCGTGATATTTTTCCGATGTTTTAATGCTTATTCTGCTATTCTAGCCAAATACCAATTTAATAAATCAAAGATCATTGAAATCCATTCTATAATTCTCGAGATATACGTGGTGTAAATAACCCCACTTTGTTTTATATATATAGATATCGATCATCCAGTCTAAAACTACGAAACATTGTAGTTCGATATGCGGTTATGTGTAACATTTTACTCTCTATCGGGTTCAGTTATCACATAATCAAAATCATGACACAAACATGCTAATGCTGATGAAATTTCAAGAATTCAGCAAATTATTTTTTAATGACCTGCTACTTAACCCGACCTAAGTACTTAATCTGTTAATACGATGTATAACTCTCGGACACAGATGAGTAATACTTGATCAATGATGACTATCTGAATATTGCTTTTACTATTATCTCAAAACAAGTTATTTGGTGCTGTCTGGTTAATGAACAAGGCGATTGTCATGGCGTCGTTAATCTTAAATAAATTTTCTATAATTCCCAGAAAATAAATTATGCACAGTGCATAATCATTCTTAAAACTAATGTGAACAATGACCTTGCATATCCTTGAAATAAATATCGGTTATTTGACTTCTAGTTATTTATAATCATTAAATCATTCAAGCTTGAAACGATTGTTAAATATTTGTTCATTCTTTAAGTGACAAGTGTCGAAGCACCTTGGTTTGACGAACCCTGAGGTGAACAAAATGGAATTCAGTATAACAGACACGCGTTTTCTTGTAGCGTGATAGGTAACAGTCGCTCTGAGCGTTACAGATCAATAATCAAGTAAATTGATAATACAATATTATGATAATTGCGCGACAATATTAAACCACGAATGTACTAATTTATTTATTTATTTATTGTTAAACCCACGCAAGAATAAATTGGGAGCAAGTCATGAGAATTTCAGGATTATTAACTCGGTCCCGAAGAAGAGAAAAATGCTTTAAACTTGAAAACGATCTTCGAGCTTCAAGAGAGTGAAATGATATGTATATTAACGAAATTGATTTAATACAAATAACCAATGCTTTTGTTTGAATTTATACCCAATTTTTTAAACTGTACGATTGCAAACAGAAATGACTCATTGTCTATGCCTTGTAAAAATGAAAACTCTTCTACTGTACACCACAAAACGCAGGGTCAATTCATGTCGATTGGATATTCGCGATCCGAGAACTACAAGGTTCTAAGTAGAGATTTTTTGCGAAAAAAAGTAACAATGACGTAGCCATTAATAGTATTCATTGTAAGTTTTGTTTCTTCAAAACTCTACATTTATAATCTTGTAGTTCTCATGTCGCGTATTGTCTCCATCGTTAGTTTATTGTAGTTTAAAAAAATACTTGATAAATGAGCAAGGTTTCAGTCGAAAAATGGTTACACATTTATATGGAAAACTAAAATAGAATCAAAATGTCCACATAATATATAATGTGTTCATTGTTTCATTCGTTCCAAGGAAAGCTCGACTGCCAGTGCTCTCAGGTTAATGCGAAGTCACGGGTTCAACGATTTCTCTCACGCCTGAAAAGTCGTGCACTTTGTTTAAGCGAGTCAAATTAGATTTGCTGAAGTGTGTATTGTTATTTATTCAATGTTAAAGTAACATGCCAGCCAAGCATTTTTTATTTCTTGTTCAATATTTGAACGCCATTTTCATTGTTTGTTCAATATATACCCCTAATATGTTGACCCCTAATCTAATATTTCAACAGTTGTAGATATCTATCGAAAAGCTTTTTAAACCGATTGTTTTCTACTGTATGTTTAGAGAATGAGATTGGTAAAACTAATTTGTCTATTTATTATCACTGTTACCTTGATTTTTAAGTTGACAAAGAGGAGTAGAGTGGGAAAAATTCTTTTCCTTGGATACACATTCTCTACTTTTAAAACACTGTTTATAAAAAAGTTACGGCCATTAAGTATTCTGTAATATTAATCGTAGGGGTTTTTTTTATTATTTAATCTTAAGCGATTTATCAATACAAGCGGCGAGTCCCTCCCCATCTCTTCATTCAGCACCTGGTGAAATCCGTCCCTTTTATAAGGACACCTGAATAAAATTTTACGATATAAATCATCGTACAATATATTAAGTGATTCTCTAAGAAGCGAAATATGTCAAAGTTATACAACAGTTGGAATAACAGAACTCTTTATTCAAATTGAAAATGTATATATAAAATTTCGAATCAGCTGACGGTATTATTATGGTATTAAGTTAATTGGGTAAAATGGTGCAATTACTATCTTGTGTCTTATAATGCACGTAAACCTGTTCAGTAAGTAATCCGTAATTACGTTCATTTAACTCTCGTAACGTAAATACATACAAATATATACGAATGACATATTAATGACTATCATTAGACAGCCGAGATCGGTCTAATAGAATAAATATTTACGTTGTCCCCAATTGGTAATTTATCATTCAATTCTAATTTGACACATTTTTATTTAACCTCTTGAGACCCAATACATCAATTTAATCAAATCAATCCAAATATTTTTAGCGAAAGTCTGTTTTAAAAATTGATGTTCTAAAGAAAATCTAGCTTACATTTTTGTGCTGTATATTTAGCAGTGAATATCAAACGATTTCGTAAACATTAAAAAGAATGGCAATGCTTGCTAAATCAACATTAAAGAGTTTTTTTATTGAAATTTACTTGGTAGGCCAAGTTTCATAGAATTGAAAGTGGATGTGAAATGTTTTTAAATGAAAGCACATGTTTTTTGTAACGTGTAGGTTTTGTTATCACACAAATTACCAGAACTTTTATTTCCAATCGTGTAATTTTGAATTTGAATGATTTAGCCGAGAAGAATGTTTTTTTTCACCATAATGGATGGGTATTAACATCATATGAGCCCACGAGAGTGAAGTGAGCCAAGTGTTATTTTAGGAAAACATGAGTTAAGTAGATTGTTATAATATTCCACATGTATGAAAGTATAGTAAAAGTGAAGTTAGCTTAGTAAATACACACTGTGATAAATAGTGTTTTCTCCCAAAAATAAAAATATGCAACCCACAAAGGCGCCAAATAAAGACGTGATTGTACTTAAAAGTCTAATAAATTTAATTCTCCCGAAAATGATCAAATCAGAGTAACCTAGTTAATCGTATTGAAAAGGCGATTTATAAGTGTTAAGTTTATACTTAAGTTATGCTTTGTTGTAATATGGATTTACAGAGAATTCTTTAAATAATATAATATATGGTATGTTTGTTATGAATTTATTATTATTATTATTATAAAAAGCAAATATATTTTTAATACATTTTGGCTCCATTCCGATCATTCCCTGACCTGTGGATTTTATAAGGAGCGTTTTCTCGTGTTTGACCATGTCTGGGTTAACCGGTTTTATTTTACGCTCGCCCGTAAGGGTCACATTGTAAACGTAACCGTGATGTCAGTACGATATTATAATTTATCATCTGATCTCTGACGGTCACAAAAACGCTTACAATAATTATGATTGTGTTGATGTTGTTGACTAATATTGTGGTCGGCTTACTCCCTGTCGGGCCCCGATTGCCAGACAGATCGGCGTCCACTTGTCTCATCATTAATTGTAGACAGACATGTCGGAAGCACACACAAATATACGTTGTTATGATTGAATTCAAAATATTTCCATGAAATTCGAATCTACTCATATTATACTAACAATTCGCTCAGAGACAAATTAAACAATCCCCAACTTTCGGTTGAGGGATATTTGTGTACAAAATTAAGTAAAATTACCCCTGTATCAATTTATATTTTCTTAATAATCTCAAATAAATAATCGTTTCGCTCCTGATAATGAGAATTTTAAACTGATTCTCTTGATAGTCGGAACGGTAATGATCTTAATTTAAAAAAAATGAAGAAAAAATACAAACAAGTTCTTTTAATAAAATGCATTTCCACCAACAAAAGAAGAATAGTATATGTATATTGACACAAAGCTATTTGTACACAATAAAGTAAGAATAATAAGGTTGTAACAAACAATTGCTAATAGATAACAATATACTTAAATTATGAATAATTGACACTATTTTTTGACATTAATTATTTTTTTAAAAACCTGTTACAAATTAAAGTTTTAAATGCTCGTTCGTTTTGTGCGAACCGATAGATATAATAAGTGATTGTGGAGTAAGTACGAAGGAGTTTTATATACATTTTTACTATAAGGTATGAAAATTTCAATGTTATTGCGTTTTATCTCTTGAATATCTTAGAAAAAACTGTATCGCTATGTGTACTGACTGAATTCATGCAATCATACTCGCCGGGTCTATTGAATCAGTTGTTAATTTGTTTTTGAAGCTACATCGTTTCATTCACTTCCAAGGTTGTTATTTTAAATTAGCTACGCTATCTCTACGATATCTTAGACACATTTCAGGATTGTATGCATGGCATTTGCAAAGAACACTTTTAGGGTGTTCACTGTCAATACTTGGTGGAAAGGCATTATATTAATAAAAACACAATAATCCTTTGTACTTCATTCCACTTTATTTAATATGTCAGGACCGGTTTCGCTCATTAAATTTCGCTCATTTCGCTGTTAAATTATATTTCTTATCAGTTGACGATGCTCGTAATGAGCGAAACCGGTCCTGACATATTAAATAAAGTGGAATGAAGTACAAAGGATTATTGTGTTTTTATTAATTTGCAAAGAATTTGTTATGCGGTACAGTGCCGGCGCTACGTGCAGGCGACCAACTGTACCGATACATCTGGAGAGGCGGCAAAATGTCTAGCGTGTTCTTTTATCGTGTTCGCTACCACCAATGTGGATCATTAAATGTTCCTACGAGAACAACTCGTTACTCAGTTGCTCAAACTATCTTTTTTCAAATAGAGTAGGGATAAAAGGATAAGACAGGACTAATGGTTAGTTAATCACTCTTACTACTCTCGTTTTTTTATGATAGAATGGGTTGGAGGGAATTTAAGATATCACATATCCATGCTTTTGGACAGAAATATATAAATCAACTAGGGCGGAGAAATACAATCTTGCCTGGGGTGGCCAAACGTCTAGTGCCGGCCCTGTTAATACATAAGAAGGCCTCAACGAGAGAGTAAACTATGCCGCATTTCATATGGTCGTAAAACTTTCGATCTTGTGTACATACCTTATTTCTATTGGCTTGTCAATCAAGTAGGTGAAGTAGGAGTTTTGTCTTTATTGTGACTATTTTAACCTGTCGAAATCTACCTCTGGGCAACGTTTGTTGTAACATAATCTATCAAGTTTAAATATCGTGCCACGCTATGCCCCCAGGTAGATATCGTATCTATTAGATAGCATAACAGGTTGTCCGGTTTGACATTGTCTCTTATTTATATTCGTAATGTGTTTTTGTCTGTCGCTGTTGTATAAATGCATATATGACAGACGTCGTCAATTAGTTATGTTTTTGTCGACCTAATTACCCGATCCCGTAGCCGATTTACCGATACCCTTAAGACCCTTACGTCGTCGCCCTGCTTGGTTACGCGGTGGCTGGTTGGCCACCGAAAGACAACTTCATATCATGGTCGTTTCATTTAAATTTGTGTTCTAAGGCTTGATGATTTTAAGCATTTCCACTCAAGGTTTACCCGATCCTGAAAAAGGGACATAATAAGAGTGATTTAAAAACTCGTATTTTTATTTTTCTAAACCCATCCTACTATCCCTAATACGGATTCAAAATATGTGTTCAATAAATTATTCGAATATCAAAATATTCAAATATTCGAATATTTTTTAAATCCTGGAAACACGTTCATCAAAATACAAGCGCTATAGAGAAAATTATACATTTATGTATTATATTAGAAATGAATTTCCAGTCGACGCAAAATTTAACCGATCCTATTTTACAATTATTTGAATTAATAGAAAACTGCATGAGGTAGGCATTGTCTTATATTGACAGAGGAAAATCAAATCAAAGATATTGTATTAATTTGGGAAAGGTTAGTTACGCTTATAAATGTATTTATTTTGTTTAGCGGCCGAATTACTGTTCATTTTTATTCAGCCATCTAAAGTTTTTTTTCTACACATTTTGGGTGAAAAATGCGGGTCGGGTTAAGCCCACCTACCCCATTACCTAGAACCGCCACTGATAATTACAAGCAGTTCCCGTGAAATCAATTTCGTTGAGATGATCCAATAATTCACACGCAAATTGCGCATTGATACGGTTTAAACAAGTAGTCCGCAGAAATTTTCAGACCGTCCGCATATAATTAGCGCCCATTTTGAAATGCTTGTACAAATTTTCCAAGCATTAATCGCCACTAAAAGCCCGTGCGGCTGCGAGTGTCCACATTATTTTTTTGTTCCTAAAATATATCGAAGGCTTTGCATGGCAAAATCAACCGCACTTAGATATAAATAATATTATTTATTTCTACGTTGGTGGTACGTAATGTATTTCTTCTATTTTTAGTGGTCTACAGGTTAAAATGGTTGATAAACACTGATTGAAACAATAGTAATCTTTTTATTCGCGCATATATATAGTTTCATTCATTTGTATTTTATAAATTATTTTTATACATAGTTATGTATTATATGTTAAAAAATTACTAATGCGTATATTACATACAAATTTGTTCCATAATTTTGTTTATTTTCTTTATCACAAACATTTATTCCATTTTGCAAAGAAGCAAGCCAGACATACTGGCGGCTGGCATTAAGAATTTATGAATTACGACAAGTGAGCGACTTTTAGCAAATATAATATACATATCCCTCCTTTATCAAAACGTATAAGCTATTTAGTATTGTTATAATCAACAACGCATTTAAAGTAAACTCTTAGTATAATTAGTATAGTATACATTAATTATTAGTAAATACCAATTATTTGTAAGCGGAACCATTATTTTGTCATCGCTCATTGCACGGTAATTGCCTATAATAATTCTCTCTTTGTTGTGTGGCTGACTAAATTCATCTCTAGTTTGCCCCATTGTCCTCATTTCCCAGTTGGAAACACATCACATTATTCTTTTTTTTTAGATTACAAATTTATGTTATAAGAATTGTTATCAAATTTATTTTTTATTTGTCGATGGTATCGGAGATGTTGAAACTATTTGGATAACGAAAGTCAAATGAGATGTTTTATAAAAATAATACCTCTTCACTAATGTTTGACAGTTCTCCTTGTTGGCGACATCTTAGACACGTTATAAGTCTGAAGCGAATAACGTCGCACTAAATAAATAACAACACGGATTAAAAAAGCTATCAAATTTATATTACCCGCATGACGTTTTAATTTTTTATTCATTATTCAATTGTTTTAACGTCTCGCGCATGATTGCTTACACGACTCCATTAAGTAGTTGTGTTCTGTTTTCAAATTGAATTTAAAATGGTGTTTTAAATTAATGCTGATTCGAACTCGAATTCTCATCCGTCTCTTTGTAAATTTGTATACATACACGTAGGGTCCTCATTGTGTCGCGAATCTTTTTGTCAATTGTGCTATTTGTATCAACAAATATGGCTTTATTAATTATTTATCAAAGCGATTGTTTGACCTTCACTTACCAATGGAACTTCTTGCTGTATGTTTTTGAATTACCTATTAGAAGTGGTTAGATGTCGGTAATTTTCCACAGTAACAGTATAATATAATGCTTGTTGGTAATCCGCGATTTTTGCGTCACTGCAAACAATGGTAAGTGTTGCGTTACATTAGAACGTTTGCTTGAAATTATTATCGGCTATATAAATAACTAGTTTTGGGCTGCAATATGCGAGCCTCACTCGATTTATTTAGAACTAAATATATTGCTATTTTTCACTCTATTGTAACGTAGTTCTACGAAGTAAACGACATTTTTTATTCTCTTACTCGAATGATGATTCACACTCAGCGAGAAAAATAAAATCATCTTTCGGTCACATCTTGTTTAAATTAGACGTTTGTTTTTCAGTAGAAATTTTTAAATACACAATAAATACAATGCATTTTTATAGAACCAAAAGCTGACACATGTTCAATTTGTGGAACACGCTTTTGAAGCTGGTCAAAATGGTAGATACAGTATAACACAGAAAGAGATTGCAGCAAAACACCCACGAGTTGTATATAATATATATATTATATCGTTAACGTATTGGCGTATTTACAGAAGTAAATTTGTGAAAATGCGCCAAGTACACAATAAGATTCTTGGATATCAATTCTTTGTCCGGAATAACTCAGTTAGTGTATTTATTATATCAGTTTTGCAAAAATAGCATTATTTTATCGGTAATTATTTTGGGTCCTATGGCGCAGCTGTTAGCGTGCCGAATCACGCGGGCTCGAGTCCCAGCACGAATAGCATTTTTTCGATCGATTTATCTTATTTCTGTTCGAAGGCATGGGTTATTGTGATGTCTAAAAAATCCCTCCCACATTTTCCGATCCTTTAATAACTGGGCGTAGCGAGAGCGTTTAGTTGACCGCTAGTCCTGTCCTAGCCTTATTCTATCCTTACAACTCTCTTAAAAAAGAGAGGTTGATCGACTGAGTAACAAAGAGTTCTCGAAGAAAAACTTCTGTCGAAGTACCTCCATTGAGTGGTCATATGCTCTATATTAGGAGCGGAAATATTAAAGCAGATTTAAAGTCAGGCAATTGTTCCCGCTCATTATTTGCTAACTTCGTGTGTGCTCGATTGGCATGAATCCATTTATATTTTGATATTACAATCATCTATGTTACATACAATGTTGAGAGTACAGGTTTTTTCAAAAAACTTTAAATTTTTTACTCGTTTACTCAGAACTGTCGTTTTGTTACTAAAATAAATTTTCCAGTACGTTGACGATGTATAAAATGATTAGGAAGTTGTAAATTAAAATGGGAATTATATCCGTGTTTAATCCATTAGGAAATATTTTATAACGGTTGACATACAACACAATTTCTTATTCCGTAATTTCTAACGGAAAATCTTATTTTTTAACCGACTTTGTATGTTATACGAGGGCCGAGTTTATCATGATTGGCATTTTCCATTATGAAATATTGGTCCCTCGAATCGTTTCGTCTTTCGCGTAACTTTGTGTAGCATGTACATAACCACTTCTTTTTCACGCGGGGTTGATAACCAATGTGGGTGGCAAGGTCGTGATCTTTCACCCTTCGACCTTGGCACTCAGCGAATTCCTACGCGTGCACGTGTGCTTACGATAGCCGCTCCCTCGGTTACGACACATCTACCCGATATATTCTGTTCTTATACCATTACGAGATTAAACTTATATCACTACGGCTTCCATTGTCGATATTGAGTTACGTCATATTTGAGCACGCATTCGTGATACATGAGTTTAAGCGTACAACTGGGGCACACGGGCGTGTCCTGGGTTAAAACGACAACATCACCCCTCCTCACCCAGGTCCAATGTTACGGTCGAGCAACATTAATCAAATAATCCATTCGTTTTCAAGATTTTTGACCCAAATTGTACCACACGCAATGCTTGAACCTTCATTATATTTACTGTTTCTACTCTGAACATTTAAAAAAAAATAATCACATTGTTAATTAGACAATTTAAGAATTATCGAACACCAGAATTTCGCGGATTAAATCTTAAATTGTGATCTAAGTATTTTATGTACTAAGTACTATTAGAATTAGTCGAAACAATTCAACATTGAAAAAAAAGGAATACTGTATTTAGCATTACTAGAAATATCAATTATTATAGAGATCTGTACAGTGTCGAGTAGGGCTTTTACATAAACCGACTTTTGAAAAAACTAGTTTTCGAATGTCAATATTGTTGTACAAAAAATGGTTAATTCAATTAAAATAGCGAGAAAAAGTTATTTTTTTATGTTGTTTATATATTTCATATATGGGCAACAACCGGCCCGCCGAGCTATTTTGTCCGGCCCTGATTCATTTCGGGGCGAAGTATTAGAGAAAGAAATTAATAGTTCCAGAGAGGGATTAAATAATGGAGATGAGACGGGCGCTTGCAATAGCTCCACTCTATTAGTTCATGATCACCACCATATTAGAAATAGCAACGTGTTTTATTTAATTTAATATTACTTTATTATGTTTAATAATTTAGTGCGGCCCTTGACTCGGAGACAGAATGATAATTTGGCCCCAGACCTAATAAAGGTTACCCATGCCTAATCGCTCTCGCTACATCCATGGTTTCGCAGTCAACGTCGTTTGCTTCGGTTACAGAGGTCGCGGGCTCGAATCCCAGTTGACAGTTTTCATAAATTGATTTTCAGTAGATTTGTGAATTTTTGTCAAAAGTTGACTGTATGTGATGTCTTGAATTCACTCCCACCCATCCTATCATAAAATAAGAATTTGCAATACCGATATTTAATAAAAAAATATCGAAATGCCGATATTAGGGATTCTGAAGTCTCGGGGTTTTCAAAGTCCCGGGACTCAAGACTTTTATTTCCTCTTTAATAAAATTATAATTTTATTAAAATTAAATATTTTCATGCATGTATGTATGCATTTATGTATTACATACACTCGGCGCCTTTTGAAAGTACGCACTGGTAAAAATCGGTACATGTAATGAAAAAATATCAATGAAGCCGCCGTCAGGAGTAAATTTATGACCAGCTTTAGCTTCACTTCACAATACAGATTTTAGACCTTTTTTCCTTTTTTTCCTATTGAGACATTGGTAACTCTGTAAAAAAAAATATGAACATTTAATTTTAATATTTTGTAATTTGCTTTTGTTACAGTTATATTACAATATATAAAGACATGGTATTTGAAACTTCTACGAAATTATAAATCCCAAACATCTGTTTCAGATCCCTTTTATATATGCATACTCAGTGCTTTTTTTTGAAAAAAAAGGTGCCGGAACGCACTTTTTTCGAGTATTTTCTAAGATGGTATATTATTTATTATATATTCGAATATTATTTTGATAGAATTAATGACGGCTTTTCATATAATGCATAGAAAATAAATCCAAATATACATATTTTAAAAAAGAAAAAATAAAATTAATCATTTATTAAAATTTCGAGAAAAAAAGGTGCCGGAACGCCGTTCCGCCGCGTTACAGGGTAAAAAAAGCCCTGTGCATACTTAATTTTGCTAAAACCCTGGGCAAGTGTCACGTCCCGACCGTGTCGTGTCCGTTTTTCTTGGGGCTCCCCTGTTATATCTGCTTTCAGTCAATACACATCAGTTCTTTTGGGGGTTTCTTAACCACAAGAATTGTTTTTTTTCAAAATTAAAATGTACATTTTATTAGCACATTATCAATCACAGTCACAATCCCTAGCCGATATTGATATTGCATTCCATAGTCCCGTGATAGCGTTTTTATAACTATAGGGTCAACGATTTTAGTTGCACTGTGAGTAGATTTTCGTCCACCAATTTAAATTTAACGCGCAGATTTGCGACAATGCTTTTTTTTAATAAATTGTGACGCACGTAATAAAACGTTTGTCGTCAAGTATCTTTGTCATGTCAACGCATATGAACTAGAAATAGTCAGAAAACACTCATTTTTGAGACATTGACCGCAAACACTTGGCGCTGTACTCGATTTTCATTTGTGCCCAAAATGATACTTTTTGCTTACCAGAAATTTTCATTTTTCACAAAATTATATAAATTATAAATACGAAAAATAAAGTTTTAGTGATTAAGTTCAGTACAAGAGCATTTGCAAAAAACCGACTTTTAAAAAAATGGTTTTCGAATTCAAATTCAAAATAGCGATTTTTTCTACATTTTAACATTGCTACAAATAAATGACTTCATTTCACTACACCTTTATTCGTTATTTTTCGTTGAGAAATAAGCTTTTATAAAACAAACCCAAATTTTATCTTGTGAACGCATTCATATATCTATACTCAGTAATAAACTAGTTATTTTATCACTTTTAGGGTGTTCATACTTCGTGGAAAGGCATTATATTAATAAAAACACAATATTTCTTTGTAATTTATTCCACTTTATTTATATTTTGATAAAAAAAAGGATTGGCTAAGTGGAATAAAGTATAAAGGAAAATTGTGTTTTTATTAATACTTATTTTATATCGTTTTTTTTATAGCCATGGCAGCTTCAAGTCAAATTATTAATGTTTTTAATGTAATAATTGTAATAAAAAATATTTGTTTTAATATTCAAAAATAAAATACTCATTTGTACTAATTATTACTTTTATTTAATAAGATCACGACCGGTTTCGCTCATGACAAACATTATCAATTGATTGAAAATGAGCTAAATAATTGAAAATACTGCCGTTCGAATGTTGCAAATTTAACTAAAATTACAAGCCCTTGTCTCTTTCTTCTTTAGTACACGTACCCAGTGAAAATATAATGATTTGTTGAAAGTAGTTGGTGTTTCTCCATTATAATAAGGTAAAAAGTTAACAAAGTATTTAGATCTAAATGAATACAGTAAAGTTCATAGCTATTTCAACGTCACGTAATCATCAAGACACGTTTAATTATACTTCTGTACGGTGTAACCAATGGCGTGATGCCGAACAAGCTATCAACTAGATTACATAATCCTTATGATGCTAAATACTAGACTTAATCATTTGTTACGTGTACCTAACTCAAAATTACCTTTGTCAATCCTTTTATCGAAGTATAAATAAATCTTAAAAACTGAACAGGTAATTTGTGAATAAAAAAAAACATTATAATACTTGTCGTTATATTATGATTATGTTTTTTCCGGACAATTTTGCGATTGAATTTTTTGCACTAGATATTATGTTCGCTTTTATTGGCAAGCCTAAGGTGATTTGAATTGTTTTTCATGAACCAATAGAATATAGATAGATACTCAAAATAATTTAATACTCTGGCAAAAAACGCACCTGTTTTTCATTGCGGTTTCCTTATCACGTATAAGTAGGCATAATCTGTAAAAAAGTAAGATAAATGTAATAGTTTAAGTTTTTACATTATTTATTTCTAACACGTATTATTAAATAATAAATGTCATATCTATGACATCATTTTACTTGAATAACGATGAATGTTGGGTTTGGCCCTAGTGAAAATGAACTCTATATTTTTTCGTTACGTAATTCATCTTAGTACCTAATATCATTGGAATACAAAATATTGTTGCTGTCAGTGGCGTAGCTAGAAATTTGGGGCCCTCGCGCAAACGTCACACAAGTCCCCCCCCACGCAATTTGCTGTATTTCGTATGTAGAAATTAGCACCCCATTTCCGTTGGGTTTACATGACTGCTATGAGGTGGCTACGCCGCTGGTTGCTGTGAATGGCAATAAGAATGATTTGAAGGAAACAACGTATTTTTTAGGTACTTTTATAAATATTAATATTACCTTAATAATATATATATATATATTTTTAAAATATGTAATGTATCCTTTACCGTTCCGTATTCGATGTTTTAATGATGAAGAAAACTATGTTTCAATACAATTTGAGCAGATTTTAAATAAATAAAAGTCGATTTTCTATTGTGTTTAACCGCACAAAACGAAGACATTATTTTGAAAACTTTCATTGTTTTGAAATTTAATTCAATACATTTCATAAATTTTGTCAATAGAAATCGCGAATGCACCGGAATTGAATAGGTCTATTTTGCATAACAAATTATTCGAGTTTGATTTTCCTGATTCATGTATAATACATAAACTAACATAAAAATATTTGTTTTGTTGCAATATTGTGTTTGATACTGTAAAAGATTGTTCGACTGTTTTTCTCTTCCCTGGCATCATGTTTATGTGAGAAAAATACTATTTCACAATGCTTAATTAAGTCGCTGGTCTGGCTGCTAAGGGTATCGACATCAAGCATATGTAGTGTATTTATACAATACAAACAATCCAGCAATATTTTTATCCCACTCGAGCCAGTAAATAACTGCTTTCGTTCCACTAGTTCAAATAATTGTGGGTAAACGACACGACCGGGTGTGCAACGAATGCCACGATGCAACGCACCCGCCCGGCTGAGCAATATTATGAACGTGTCTCGGCCGACCTTCTGGCGGACATAATGGGACATTTATTTGAAGCGAAAGCCGAAATAAGAACATGGCAAACTGCCCGTGCACCGGGAAGGCGGGTTCGGTTGGTGGAGTTTCGAGACGCCGGTGTCGAGCTTATTAATCGGCTGAAAGATTCCTTCGGGAGGAAGTTGCGCATCTCATGACGGAAGAGTCGTCGCTGTAATCTGTCTTGGTGATATCACCGGGAAGTTGAACGCCCGCGAAATGATCGATTGTGTCAATGGTTACAGCAAGTGTCTTGTTGCGTTAGTGTTGCCAACACCCACCGATACAAAGTTCCTAGATCGAGGTAAAAAAAACAACTAATATTTCAAGTAACCATTTAACTGTGCGGAAAATTGTATAAAACAATACAAATTAAACGCATCAAGATGTAAAATCCTCCCCGTAGTAATAACGAGACGCCGATTACTGGCGTCTTTAATATTTCTATATAAGATATCAATTAGATTCTAAAACGAAGACACTTGACCTTATATTTGATTTGCAATATACGGTTTTTAATTTAAGAATAAAGACACAGAAAATGATTGTGAGACAGCATACATATTTACAAATAGGTATATTGCATGACTCGTTACTACTTCAAATACACTGCAATATTGATTGTTGCTATGCTGTTTTGCAGTCGCTATTCTTGTACATGTGAATTTAATAAAACTATACAAATGGAGGAGAGATTGTGTCGAGACTTTGCAGACAACATGCCTGTCCTTGTGCGATATTATAAACATTCACAAATTGATGTGCATAGTATTATACATTCGCACCGCCAGTTGTGCAATTTTGAAAGGAATTCTAGATCCCTTCTTTTCAACAGTGAAGAAATTGCGCTCGAATTCGTCCAAACTTTATTATTCAATGTTGAATCGTTCAAATTATGTACATTCACACAAGTTTTGTCATTAACGACCCGGGTTTCGATTTTCGGCACCTTCATACGTTAAAGTACACGGGTGAACTTGAACAGACGTTTAGTAAATAAATATATCGCTAAGTTTAAAGCCATTGCTGGCGAAATGGATTTGTATCTCTGGTGTTAACGATAATCACTGTTTAAAGTAAAATACTATTGATAATATGACTTAATTATCTCGTAAAAAAATCACTCGTCGGGAGTAGAAAAATGAAAAGTGTGCCAGTCATCGAAGGGTTGATTTTGGGGTGGGAATGTTACAGTTGAATTGTATAAAACTAATGCAATAAATTCGTTTTATTTCCTTTCGTGTCGAATAATTCATTTAGTCGTGATGTAACCCAATTGTAACGTATGATGCAGCCAAGGTTGGGTCCGTCGGGTTTCTCTGTCAAGAGCGGGACAACGTGCCGGATTCATTTCTAGGGCAACGTTTTTTTTCCGGCAAGAGGACGTTTTTCTTTTTCGATTTTCTCTATCGAAAGTTTAATACTATTCAGCGGACCACATCTGCGCATTTTGGAAGAGCCAACAGCGGTAACATTTTTTTGGGATTCTATAAATAATTCGATACATCATTTTTTTCACACTTCTAGAATTGTTATGTTAGAATTAAAAGCTTAATCTACACTACACACAGCTAGTTTTTTATAAATTGAGTGATTGAAAAATTCTTTTTTCATTTAGGTTTGAGACATCAATAATTTCCATATACTGAAAGGCCGCTTTGCAAAGAAAGCTGTGTAAAGAATCATTGAGATTATTTCGAAAAAATATGGTTCTCATCACACACTTCGATAACCTCTCACTACTTTTTAAGTGGCATTACATACTATTATATGAGTATTTTTTGTGCTCGAAGGTGTCTCAGGAGCAGTCATCTAAGACACGATCCCATAATTTAAACATTCATTATGTAACGTAGATCAATGTTCTTCAACCTTTTTACATCGGCGGACTGGTAAAAAATGGAAATAATATTTCGCGGACCGTCGTCAACCAGATACTCATATTTATACACAGCCAGTTCTCGATATACGACTATTTAGACTAACATTGGAGTATAGATTAGTTAAAAATATTTTTTTCTTCAGTTTCTTTAAAATATTTTGCCGCGGGTGAACCATATAAATGTTATAATTGGACGTATTTATGGTTGAATATATTTAATTTTAATGCTGTCTATTGGATTTTATTTTTCAAGGTTTTAAATATATTTTTTTATTTCGATGAAATTCTACTTATGACCGTTTTGACTTACGTCCAAGGTGATGTGACGGAACCTGTTGTAAGTCGAGAATGAAATGTACAACTGTACATGTTTGCTTAGGATAATGTATTAAAAAGGTAACATTTTTTCTTTGGTGCTACATTTGCTGCTTTTTTTGTAATCAAATTTTCTCATTTTTAGTACAAAAGATATATTCGAGTCGAAAAACTTTCGAAACATAAAAGTTATCGGGAACCTGTAATAAACTCTTGCGAACCGATGCCGGTCCGCGAACCATAGGTTGAAGAACACTGACGTAGACTACTATTGATATGAGCGACTCAATTATTCTCCACCTCGTTTTGTCGTACTCTTCCCCAAAGCATTCTGCCTATACAGCACAGCTTGCATGACTGATTTTTCCCTCTACAAATTCAGAACAACAGTGACATTTCTTTTAGTCTTTGTTGGTTTTTGATAAAATTGCTTTATAACAGACTTCTGCTATGCGAGCAATGGGTATCCTGTATCTGGTCGCGACGCGATTGGGCTCGAAAGACTTTTTATTTGTTTTTTGATAATATCACGGCTCGACTAAAAAAAGATGAGTATAAATAGTATTATACAAATCAATGGTTCCAAATTTTGTATGCATATAAAATTAAATAGTCTTGCCAAAATGGACAACAATAAATAGCATATTAAATATATTCAAGTATTTTAATATTTTCGACTCGTAAAAACTTCATATTTTTTTGTCGTCAGTCGCCAACGCTTAGTTACTAAGCAAAGGAAGACCTGGTTTATATATACAAATCTTTAATTGTATATATAAGTCAATACATATGAAAAAATCTTTAATGTTCAAACTAATATTTCAACCAAAAAATGGACTTAAATGTATACTTATGACTTAGACTTAGGTCTCAAAATATTCCCCTGCTTACAATGAATTGATTGGTATCTACATTTCAAAAAACTTTTATAGTGGACTTAGGTGAATATGGTATTTATCAACTCGTATATAACATAGTTAGATATCATTATGCATAATATAAAATATCGGAAAAAATTTAAGTTTTATAATTTAAAAAAAAACAGATTACTTTTAATTATTTCACTCGCACCAATCACTTTCATATCATTGATTATACAAAAATAAACATAATTATATAGCACACGGCTCTCATGGACACTAGTGACACCGGCGCCGCGCCGCCAGCAAATAAGTGGCCGAGGAAGACGATTTCTTTTAAATAAAATAAGTGTGTTCGCTGTAAGTGTAAACCATCTTATAAACTCTTTACTGAATATCTCCGGCAGATAATTTGATATAACTCGTCGTTACCAACATTAAAAAAAAGTGAACACAAATTTATATGCTGGACGTAGGCAGAATCTTTTTTTTTATGATGATATTAATCAAATTGAGCCGATTTTATCAAATTAAAAAAAAATGATTACCAATTTTATATCTACAGAGTGATGATCTCATAATTCAGAACGATTCTTAATTACAAAGATTTTATCGTGATAATAATACACGATGATGATATTGTCTTCGTCTTGTTGGAGAATTTGCGAAATAAGTCGAATGTCTAATTATTAGATTCTAATACACACGAAAGAGCAGTTTCCGTTTTAATTTTCAATAAAGTCAACTGTATTGATTTTTTTGTGTAAATAGTAACAAAAGTATATAATACAATAATGTTAAGGTTGTTCAGTGTCTTTTTTACATTTCGTTACGCGATATGCTTTATAATCGTTTTTAAAGGCATTCATATTACATAAACCGTTCTTAACAAGAATGCAATTGGGTTTTCAGCACAGTAAAGAAAATGTTTTAAACTGCATCTTTTCTAATATTCCGCCAAGTTTTCGATTTATTTATAAGATTGTTGCTTTAAATCAGCATTCAAATTTGATTTGAGGTCCGAAACAATCATAGTCACCAGATGCCATCTGGTAAGCGAATGAGTATTTTGGATACATTTGTATTTTTGTGTACTTGGATTTGTCACCATATTATGTATATTGTGTGGTGTATTCACATATTATTATAAATATGCTAAGGCCCATGTAATGTAGCAAAAAAGAGCATGCGGCCCAGACGAAAAAAAATTGGATATCATTGCTCTAAATCAGCGGTCGGGGAACCGGGGTAAAATGAATTTTTGGGGGTAGTAAGGAAATTTTTAAAAACCTGAAGGGGAAGTTTTCAATTAAATTTTATTTGTAAAAATGTTTACAAATGTTTTATTTAAATTTATATCGATTGTCTCCTTTTTAAAATGAGGGGGTAATATCGACTTATGCAAACATATTTTCGGGTAATTGTTAAAATAAATGTACCGTTATCTTAGCACTCACTGTTTGGTTTATTGTTTATATTTCGTTTATTAAACAAAGCATCATCCATGCCCGCTC
>CM062835.1:8461185-8519614 GCA_031772345.1 Himalopsyche anomala
AATGGAGAAAAAAAAATAGTACAATTTAATATTAAAATCAGTAGAAAAAAAAATGGCAAAGAAGTCAACTGAGTAAGCTCCGACGAACTCTACTTTAATACATAAAAAATAGTATTCGTCGGAACTCACCCACGTCTACGTGGAATATGTCGACATCCGAAGCAATATTGTTGAACACCGTTAAAGCTCTCCCCAGTGGCATCCCCATTGGCAGGCTGGTTCTACACCTTGGGAGAACAAACAATTCATGTCCACGATTTCTCAAAAAATAATCAGGAACATTTAGATTCACATTCTCAAGAATGGTGGAATTCTCATTTTGGCCACGTATAAGTCGAAAGAAATATATGGCCAGATACATTTCTCTTCGAACATTCAAACTATTGAAGTTAAGCATGCCTAAGAGAAAGTCAGTTGGATAAAGCCATGGGTAATATCCATACACCCTCATATAGAGAAGTCTCAAAAATTTCTTCTGAATCTTCTCCACCATAAGGGTATATTTCGAGCATCTTGGGGCCCAAACAATTGACCCACTCTCAAGTCTGCTTCGAACCAAAGCGTTGTACATTAATATTAGAACTTTAACTCCCGAAAAGACTCTGGTGGTACGGATGATAAAGCCCAACATTTGTAATGCTTTCTTGCAAGTAATCTTAATGTGATTATTGAATGTTAGTTTGCTCTCAAATTGTACGCCAAGATCTCTGACTGATGAAATTCGCGAGAGAATTCGGCCATTCATTGAATAACGGAAAAATAACACTCGCGACCCTCTTGTAAAGGATAAAAGATTGCATTTATCAATATTGAAATCGAGTTTGTTACACCGCCCCCAATCTATTATATTATCTATATCAGACTGAAGACGATGACAATCATCTAAGGTGACAACCTTCAAAAAAAGTTTCAAATCATCAGCGAATAACAAGAACATAGAATTTTTAATAACGCTTGCTATATCATTTATGAAAATAGTGAACAGCAATGGCCCCAGGTTTGAACCCTGCGGAACACCAGAGTACGTGCAAAATGGCATTGATTCGAAAAGCCCATACGATACGTATTGTTTTCTGTTCCTAAAATAACTACCAAAAAGCCTAACAAAACCATCAGACAAACCGATCAATTGGAGTTTTTCCAAAAGAATGTCATGATCGACCCTGTCAAATGCCTTCGAGAAATCATTGTAAGAACAGTCAACTTGCAGTCCTTTATCTAACGCCGTCGACACGTAATCCGTAAACACCATCAAGTTTGTGTCGGTTGATCTTCCGACTCTGAACCCATGCTGCTCACTAATTATAAATGGTTCAATCCTTTTTAAAATCATATGATGCATAATCATCTCAAGAACCTTAGCTGGCGCTGAGAGAACAGCCACCGGTCTATAATTTTCCACTGATGATTCTGCGCCATTCTTAAAAATTGGTGTAATCTTAGATATTTTCCATATTTCAGGGAAAATGCCTGATTTCATAACGAGATTAAATATATAACACAAAGGACTTTTGATGAGGTCAATACATCCTTTTAAAAAACATGTAGGCACCCTGTCGGGACCGAGCGAGCGGGTGTTTTTAAGTTTTTTGGTAAAAAAAATTACATCTGATTCATCGATTTGCATGGCATCAATGCATTGGGCACCATTTGTACGACTTTTTAAAATTGATTCAATATTAAGGTGTGGTATATCATTTGAGTATACAGATCTGAAATGGCCAGCAAATGCTTCTGCCACCCCCAGACCTGCCACTTCATGACCCTTCCAATTCATTGTCTCAGCGAATCCACCATCTTTTCTGATAGATTTGATATAATTCCAAAAAAAAATTGGATTTTCGCGTATGCAATCTTCCATCCTTTTCAAATATGTTCGGTAGGCTAATCGAATATTTTGTCTCAGCTTAGATCGACATTTACTAAAAATTTGATAGTCTCGAGGACTCTTAGAAGCCTTCCAGGCTTTATGATATAAATGCTTTACTTTAATGTCCCCGATAATCTCTCCAGAAAACCACCTCGGATATCGTCTTATACCACGACATGGTGACTTCCTTGTGAAACATACATCAAAAACATTATATAAAGACACGTAAAAATGATTAACCGCTTCATTCACATCACAATATTCATAAATCTCACTCCAGTCCACTTCACTCATTAAAGAGTAGAGCTTTCTAAAGTCTCCGTTCTCAAAATTCCACCCCCTCCACAGATTAGTATCATGCGAGGGTAATTTGGTATGAGAGGTGTGAGCCTTATGAACATCATATAGAAAAACTAAAGAAGGGTGATATATATCCTCCCGCACAAGCGGGGACATACACCGTGAAATTAAAAAACTACTGTTACTAAAAATTTTGTCTAATAGTCCACCGTTGTAGTTGAATACATCATTGTACTGAGATAGTCCGAAAACTGAACACAGAAATTCTAGGTCATTACTGACACTGTAACCGCTGCGTGCAGAAACAAGATTGAAATCCCCCATCACAATGATCCTCCTGCCACTAAGTAAGCCAAAATTAGACAAAACCATATCAAAAAATAATTTGTATACCTCCAGAGTACTCGATGGAGGAAAATATAAGACACAAATATAGGTAGTGTCTCCGGCACACGTTAGTTTGACCCAAAGATCCTCATTAGATGTTTCTAAAACATGAAAGCGTTCAGCCTGCAACCCTTCCATATTTCTAACACCCAAAAGACAACCCCCACCCTGCCTGTGGCCTGCCCCGGAGTCTCGATCCCTTCTAAATATGTTATACTGACTACCAAAATATTCACGGCTTAAAACACTGCTATTTAGCCATGTTTCCGTTAACGCTATGATATCATAGTCGTCAACCAAAACATTGCCGAAAAATTCTTCGCATTTTGTCTTCAAGCCGCGAACATTCTGGTAGTAAAACGATAATTTCATTCTTGATTTGCGTCAACTTGACGGTAATCGAGGTGTCTCCACTTTTGTCACCCATTCTTTAATAAATGAGTGACGTGGCCAATTTTCGGCCTTTAATATAAGTCCCGATATATTAGAAGGGATTCCTACCTTAAAAGACGCGTAGTCACCCTTCGACTTTAGTTTCACTACTGTGAAATTAGCTGGTTTAAGCTTATTAAGATAATTAGTAAAGGTTTCGGTTGTGGTTTCTGGGTGGAATGGATAAAAATGATAGCTTTTTAAACTACTATCATCTCTCTGACCACCCATACTTCCTCGAATGGCGATTCGGCGTTTTCGAACAACAGTTGTCCAGTTCTCCGCCGGCTTAGGAGTTGTTTCTGCTACCGGGATAATAGGGGCTGCATTTTGGAGCTTCCCAGAGTCTTCTGCAGATCCTTTTTTTGTCTCGGTGTCACGCCGTTTTAACTGTGCTCGAGTTTGTATTTTGGCAGGTACCTGCACTCGGGCAACATTAGTCGGTAATGATACCGTAACTAATTGCACCTCATTAGTATCCGTTTTGGTTACGCATGAACTTTTCGGAATTGTCGACTCAATTTGCTTAAATTTATTAGAATCTTTTAACATTGATTCGATGCTATTCACTTTATTTATCAACTTTTGGATCATAATACTTTGATCCTTAACAATGACCATCAGTTCGCTGATCTCGGACATGGTTTAATCTATGCTTAGACACCAAACACACAAAAAAAGAAGAAATAAAAGGTCTAAGACACTTGACACGTCTTAACGGTTCAACGGTTAACAATGATTTTTTGTGTGAAACATATATACTCCTAATGGAGGTACTAATGGAGGTATCTTAACAGAAGTTTTTTTACGACCTCTTGTTACCCAGTTACCCTATTTATATGAATAATCAAGAATAGTTACGAGTTATAATTCCCTTAATTTCTACAATTCCCATGTTGAAAAGATAAGCAACTAACGGATCTTAATAAATCTTAATATTGAATCATCATTTTATTTGATCTTTCGTATATATATAAGAAATAGTTCTTGATATCCCATGTGATATTTTATTAATTTTGATACAACTGTTAGTCGAGAGTATTCGATTTTAAATGACTTCTTTTTAGTTGAGAGTTGAATACAACTGACTGTCATACATTGAGTTTAAGTCTTGAAATCCTGAGATATAAAAAAATAACGGAGTTTCAATTAGTAGTTCAGTTTAATCTCTCAAGTCTTTGTAGCAGTGTCGTAGCAATATCGTAGCAGAGTAATAATGATAACGTAAAAAAATACTTATTGTCTACGTCGTCGATCGGTGGTTTAATTTTACCACATCACCCGACCACCCGAGCGAAACGCGCAAAACTAAATATAGTTTTTAATTTCAAAGGCTTCAACTTTTGCACAACCGAGTGGATATTAATATGACGTCGGTGTTAATTTTAAATCGCTGCTGCGGCCATGTTTGCAAGCTCGGTTGCACAACTTTTTAAATTATAATCGATATCAAATTTTCACCTGAACGGTAAAGGTTTCAGGTCACACGTCATAATGAGCAAGTAATAATAGACTCACTAGAAATTATTACCAGATGAAGGTGTCACCTATATATGACGAGCATGGGAGAAAAAATGGCCGGATCCACTTATTCCTGAACAGAGAAAAACACACTTTTATAAAAACTCAATACAGTTTTGATTATAATTTCATGTTTTGACCCTTAAGTGCATGAAAACCAGGGTCTGTGGAGTCGTGTAAAAAAAAGACGATTCCGAAGAGATTTTTCAATAATTAAATTTTAACTTATATATAATATATGTATTCCATCAGATCATCGTTAGTCAGCCAAGCATGAAATTTCAACACTGGCTTATTCTGTTTGAAAACACATCATTAAATAATTTTTCAAAAAAAATTCGAGCCGTTCATTTTTCACGACTTCGACTCCGACTCCAACTCCGACTCCACAGCCTTGATAAAAACTATCGATGAAGTTTTTTGCGACGGTAAAATTAAATTCTGTTCCTTTGATTCTGTATTATAGCAAATTTCACTTTTCTCAAAACTAGATTTGGGCGTGTTTTATCTCGGATCTTCTCAAATATACGCCCCATAAACAGATAACGTGGGTGTGTGCTCTGCCATAAAAATATGTTTTTGAGTTGAAAGTTAAATCGGAAATATTATATTATATGTTTACTAAAAAAATGTTAAATTCTAATGGGAGATATTTAGATTATGGATTATGGTTGTAATAAAATTATGAAATTAAATGTACACTCGATTTTTTTTACACAGTCTTAAAATAACAGTCCACTGAATATAACGAATACTATATATTTTTACAAGAATTATTTTATCTAACTATAACCAGAAACAAAAAAAAAACAAGCGGATAACGGATTTCCTAAAAAAAAATTCAACAATACGTGTAAGTGATAACAATCAAAAGGCGAATTACATAAGACATGCCAGAAATTTCTAGCGATAAATGCGATTTATGTCCAGTCCTTCATTAAAGTCCTCGTATATAAATAATCAAGAAACGATGAAGAAAAACGCAATATATTCTTTTGTACTCATTTCCACTTTTATTTATCAAGATCAGGACCGGTTTCGCTCATGGTGAGCATTATCAACTGATAAGAAATTTATAATGCTCGCCCATGAGCAAAGCCGATCCTGATCTTGGTAAATAAAAGTGGAAATAAGTGCAAAAGAATATTGAGTTTTTCTTAAAAAACGATAATATAATTCAAGGATTTTTTAAATATTATATAATGGATTTCCACCTATTGACAGTGAACACTCTAAAAGTGATTCTTGTTTTTTCTTAATTAAATACCTATTATAAATAATATTATCTGTAATTTACTTTTCTAATTCCTACCGTCGCTGGCTTGCCTTTCGGTGAGTACGGCAGTGTGTTTCATTTACTTATTTCGCACAAATTAGTTAAGTACATTCAGAGAAAAATTACGAGTCATGTCATTATACATTCACATGATACTTCGTATCTTAGTGAGAGAATTGTATTTTTATTATTTTCACTTATTCATTTCTTACGTAACAACGGTGTTTACAGTGTGATAATACAAGATAGAAATCTATTTATAGCGATTTTGTAACATGGTTTTATCGTCGGATTGTTGAGCCTTAGTTAAATAACTTTACCGCCGAAATTTGAATACAGTCCGCAGGGGTGAGGAACATTAAAATGTTATGTCTGGCAAAATTATAATGGCCTGTTACGGAGATAGACGGATCTTGTCGAATCAATACTTTTGCCCTAGCAACCGGCAGATTGTTACATCACTCCTACGCGAGGACAGGATCGCTCGTGCAGAAAGGGCTTACGCGAATAATGTTTACCACGTCTATTTTCAATAATTCAACGCCTAGTACCAGTATTCGAACTAGGGCTTACAATTTACCGTCAAATTTCAATCACTAATAAAATATTTCTTCCCATTAACGGTTTACCAGTATTTTACTTGTAAATGTAAAAACATAATATACTTACTATTAGGTGTGTGACTACTTTTACTAAAAGCTAGGTTCTAAATTAAAATTATAATATTTCTGAGATAAATAATGTCATACATCCATACTAGGGCATCCAATCCCGGGATTCGGTGTCCTGTAATCTCGGGATCCCGTTCAATTTTCTGATCCCGAAAATTCGGAATTGACATGGTCGCGATCCCGGAATTGAGAAATTTTGAGTAAATCCCGAAAAGTGAGACGAAATGGCAAATTGTGGATTTTAAATTCCTCGGCGAGTTATCCTGGGAAAAACTATACCAAATCGGGGATTTCAAATTCCTCGGTGAGCTAAAAAAAAAAAAACGAGCTTCTGTGACAATCTTGGGAAAAAGTATACCAAATCGAGGATTTCAAATTCTTCGGTGAGCTAAAGAAAAAAAACAAGGTTTGCAGATAATCTGAGGAAAAAGTATAGGGAATTGAGGATTTCAAATTCCTCGGTGAACTAATCCCAATCCCGAGATTGAAAATTTATCAATCCCGAAATCCCGGGATTGGAAAAAGGTTCCGGGATTGGATACTCTAATCCATACATATGTATACGTCTTTTATGTTTTTATAACGATATGGAAATGATTTATTCAATAATCATTTATATCCATATATTATTGGTTAATTTGGTGAGAAGTTGTCCATTAATGCAATAATTATATATTTTAGATACGCTAAGTATAAATTCTTAATTAAAATTTAATAATATAACAGAACAATTTTAGGAATGAAAATATACAATCTAAAAAGAAATTAATTCTTTCATCATTAAGAATTATCCGGAATTTCGTAAATATTTGTCCCGAAGATGAAAGCGATCGTTCTGATTCAACACTATTTATTATATAATAGATGGTAGGACGGTCATTTGAATTGCAGGATATCTAAAAAAATATCTAATTTTTCAATTAAACAAGAATAACAATACACAAACCGTATATTATACCTGCTGAGCATTGCGGTTTTGGTGATGACGGCGGGTTTACCGGTAATGCAAGCCCTAATTGGAACGATATTTAAAGTTTTTTTGTCAACTTTGCCATTACTCAATGTATTTTTGATCCGGTTTGCCAAGTCGGGCAATACAAATCAAATTTTCAATAATATTTATTAAAATCTCAGTAGGCATTTCTTGCTAATATTTTTTTTTCGCAGCGGTAAAACCTTCTGCAACTGTAAAAAATAGTGAACACTGTTTTAGGTGGAGGGTGTCGAAATTTTAAAATAGTTCTTTTGCGCATCTCTGAAGGTTTGTAGACGATGTTGTCCAATATGTTCGTGTTAATTATCTTTTGACGTCTAGTTATAGTTTTTATGCGGCCATCTTGTGTCATTCCTTAACAATGCGTTTGAAATGACTTGTTTTTAACCTCAAACTCGTTCACACCAAGTAAAAGTGACGGGTAATGTGAGGAATATGACTATTAAATCGAAATTTTACTGTATCTGTGTTATTCACAGCAATTCTGACCATATTAACTGTGATTATTAGAGATGGACGAATGGTTTTCACAAATAGCAAGCACGTAATAAATGTAGTTTTTTTTACCAATATATATTAATTTTTAAAATCGGTATAGTTATGTGTTTTAATCGTTACTTTTATATCGAAATTAGTTTTGAATATAATTATACATTTTCGAATAAAAAAAAACGATTTACTGCAAAATTCTCTTTTTAAAATAACTGATTGAAGTACTTATTGCATATAGGCGTCGTGTTCAAGAGTGGCATGATTGCATTTATCTTTTCTTATGAAGATACTGTGAAGACTTGAGATTCCTTTGTTCAATTCCACTTGCACTCCCAATATATATATAATAAGTAGGCAGAGTCACTTAGCCAAAGCTGTATTGCACGATAACTTATTAGCATCACTTTGCAAACTGTTTGCGTTTTGTAAATGAAATATTAATTATCAAATACATATATTCGTTCGCTGACCAACATTATAAACATCACGGAATATTGAACTCAATTGCAATTCACATTCACGCCTAAAAAATAATAAAAATTTACATTAAAAACGAACTTCAGTGACTGGTTAATGATGTTTTTTTTTCATACATTTATTTTAGTAACAGCGGGTCAAAAGGTGACAAAACAGATTTGAAACAACATTTTCTGGGAATCTGGAAGAATATTTGATAAATATACTTTAATACTCTTTTTATATCTGGGAATCTATGAAATGCCACCTTTCGGCAACTTGAGGCATTTGAATGCACGGATGAAGTAGAAATTTCAGTGGACATGTTTAAAATTTGAACGATTCAAATACGTAATTTATACTTTTGATGTATGTATAACGATGCCATTGAACATACAAAAATAAAAATTATATCTACTGATTGAATTGGCATTTATTTGATAGAAGCTAATTTATTTCTACTGTAATTATGTGATATATTACGTAACAAATAGTTTGAGACATAATGACATTGACTTCTTTGAGTTCATCTGATGCTCATGATGGGAAAACACCGATAACGGTCTTAATTTAAAAAAAAAATCAATACAAGAAAAGCGTTTTCTTTTTTCAATGTAATGCCTTTCCACCAAGAATCATTGGCATGTAGACACCTTAAAGTGAGTTTGATCATAGCCATTTCAGACATTGGGCCGATTTAGAAATTTGAAATCTCTGTCAACTGTATTAAGTACATAATCATGACGAAACGAAATACTATCTTTACTCCCAAAAACGAATTTGAGAATTATTTTAATTTTATTTATTGCTGTATTATTTTGCCCTTGTGTTCATTTGCATCATGTGGCATAATGCGAGTTTCCAATGAATTACTGTTAAATACCAGTACTCAATAAACGGAAACCGGTTTTAAGTATGTCACTCAACCTCAGGATGAAATGACGGTGTTAAGAGAGGACTAGATATTAGCTACTGGCTTTTGCTACGCCTCGGTTTTACGATTGCGAGTTGTGGACAAATATGATAACATCACGCACCCAATCAAGGGAACACAACAAAAAATGGTTAAGGCCAGGTTTTGAGGTTCATTCGCTTTTACTTCGTAGCCCATTTTCAATTATCAGTGACCGAATTTTTTATTCTAGCAGCGAAGAACGTTCATTCGATTTTGTAAATAAAATAAATAAAATGCTTTACCTTGTATGAAGGTTATGCCGCACAGACCAAGGATCATCAAACATAACGAGAAAAGGGACAGGCGATTTTTTTAAAACATAGACCAGATGAAAAACATTATTATGCAATGTTTTCTTAGCGATTTTGAAATACAACCGAATATTTTCGATTGTGGTCATTTGGAATTTTATTTTACTTGCAACATTCTTAGAATTTCGATAAAAAAGACTCCAATAAATATACGAGTAAAAAAACATCTGGTCGCCTCAGGTAATACAATTTAGAACTTCCTTAACTCTGGGCCCATTAACTGAAAGTCTTATCCCAAATCCTAATAGATGCATTTAAATAAATCATTGTCATCAAATCGTGACAGCTGGTATATACACCTGTTTTTCACTATCTTCACATATCCTAGTCTAGCTTTTGACACAATAATCTGCCGGATTAATTTATATATTAATTAAAAAAAACAATGCTATATATAATATAATATCATATAGAATCAAGAGAATAGGTCTAGTGTTCGTATGTTGGGCGTTGTGATTCAATAATGTGTATCTACTCATAAACGTGATATATTAAACCTATACTTTTATCTACAAGTACAAATCCCTCCTGATAACAATGTTTAACCAAAGTTATTTACTATCAATGCGATAAAAACCATAATACTATTGTTAACATGTCCTATCTAACTTATTTCAATCAGCGAAAATGATGAGGCATTTTTTATATATAGGTACTTATCGCAACATAAGCAAAATCTAGAAACTTCGAGAAATAATTCTAATTAGAGAAACAATTTGAAATTACAGGTATCGAATCGGTCCACAATTTATAACGGTGTTACTTTCAACGAGCAAGTATTTCCGCAGAGCATTTGGTTATATACATATATAGTAATTTAATGTTAAATAGTTTTTTTTAATTTCACGTTTTCTTAGTGCTGTGCAATATCTGGTGATGGTTTTCATAATTCTTCCGTACACGAATTATCCTTGAAAGAATACTCTGTACACCGATTCTTTCGTATCCAGAAACCTCCACCCATACCCACAATACTTCGGAAATAGATTTTCCGTACGAATATATTGTTTTATTTTAATCTTAAATGTCTTACGTCAAGGATGATAAGGATTCTTTTGGGTGTGATCAAATAAAGGCTTAAATCAGGTGTATATAATTTGTTTATCATTGAATAACATGTGTTTTGGATTATAAATTTCAAAGAAGTGTGCTGTATCGTAATAGAGCTATTAATTTTGGATTCCGTTCCATATATAATTGAATTTTGTCAAACTAGCAAAAATCATGAGAAATCCAACAATACCACGATAAATTGTTTAATTAAAAAGGAAGTGACTACGTAGATATAATTCAGAATCTATGAAATTAACCTAAGCTTATGAAATATAAATTGATAATCATCAATGAAATGATGTCAAAAGATATCCAAAAGTATTATGTATGGAGAATTTCTTGCTGTAGTATTTATGTACGGAATAATACGTTCATGAAAAATGTTAAAAATGCTCGAGAGAGCAAAACTATTCATAATAATTTTAAAAAAATGTGAAATTATTGCAAACAAATTTTGTTTTATTTTTTATCACGATATAGCTTTTTCACCAATAATTGGTAGTTAAAAAATTAAAAGTTTTATTAAGGCATGCCATTGAATGTAAAATAAAAATGTGACTTGTATATATCTCAAAATATCACCACTTCATTATTGTAATCATCATCATCATCAACGCCACGTGAAGAAGAAGTCGAAAGGAAATAAATAGCCTCGAAACGAAAGCATGAAATACTGTGCCACATATTAAATTATATAGTTATAAATATAAATTAAAGGATTTAAATTATCTCGTATTATATGGCACACTATTTTTGTTATCATTTTTTTACTGCAAAAGTAAATGAATTTCGAAAACAAATATAGACAGCTTAAAATAAATAAATTCCACGGCCATGACACGATACAAAACGATGTATTATATTTAAATGCGTATCATTCAATATTTACCCAGTTGAAAAAAACCTTTTGTTATTGTTTTGGCAGTGAAACGATTGCTGAATAGTTTGCTGGCTCGCAGCACTTATTTTCCCCGTCGCCTCTCCAGGGGGGGATGTAAACTACGTGCCCGACCTTCGTAGATAGCCTCGCCTTAACCCTGGAGTTGAGAATTTATCACGTTACACGGTTTCGAAATCTTCGTCAAGGATAAAATGCTGCGCCGCGGGGAATTCAATCTTTATTATTCGTATCGCGAAGGACTCGAAAGCTATCGAATAAAGACTACGTTGCGATGTGACAAAAAATAAAATTTTAAATATACATTTCTTAAAATAAAAAAGTTTACATTCTTTTTCAAGCCACTCAAAACGAGGACTAAATGTACTGTCTTTTCTTCAACTTTTTGGCGTTTTAAAGGGAGCGTGTGGATTCCGAATCGTGCTAGAGAATATTAACCAACTCTTAGGCTAATGCTTCTGAGACAATTCTGGTAAGCATTTAAAGGTGCAAAACATTGCTGTGTTATGGGACACACCTAGTACATCAATAGTAGTTATAAATCACGCTATATGTATATATGTATGGAGTAGATGTTTCTAAGACAGATAGATTTAAATGTGTTAGTTCAAATTTATTAACATTGTTAAACCATTGAGAATACACCCATGTAAAATCACAAAATAAGCATTTATTAAGCCTTTATGAATATAAATAATCTTAAAATTAACAAATAAAATAACGGCATCGATTTTTATTATTGGCGTAGAGCTTGCTACGACGCCCGTTCAGTCGTAGACATAACACTATTATTGTAGAATGATAAGTAATGTAACGATTTTCAGACAAAAACTTTTTATTTTTTGTCGCCAGTACTGTTTTAAAGTGTTCAACAATCCTTAGAGCTCGCTTTTTTGCGGAGTCACGGGTTCGAATCTTCAATCTGGCGTTTGCATACATAGATTTATGTATGCAACTGTCAATTGCTGTATCAGCGCCTAAATGCAGTGTTTATTGCTTTTATCATTCTATAATATCCTGAAATGGGATGTAGAGATGCCAATTAGCTTCCTTAGTTTTCTCTTAACCTCATTTCATTTTTTTACCATCGCTAGAATGGGAGGATTAGCAACTGGACTGAAACAAATTGTAGTAAATTGATCAATTTTAAGCAATATGCTCCACACAAAAAATATTAATAAAAGTTTTCTACTATTTTTGTATGCATGTTTTAATGTAATACGACAATTTACATTGTTCCAATCTAATTACCTGACTAATATATAATAGTTAATTTCAGTATACTTATAATATAACTTTAATTGTTATTTGTTATTATAAATTATTGTAAAGTTATGTAATTATTACCTTATTTCTTACGTGTACTGTTACACTTGTAAAACATGTTTATTAATTCCGTTAGTGGTATTATTTAAGCCCAGGTTAAGGCGCCGTGCATGCTGGCGAATCTAAATGCGAGAACGTATCGACCGCCCATTCTCGCGCCGCCCCCGCCCTTGGCTTTTCTCAATGAAATCCCGGGGCGGTTGCGTAGGTCGCTACCTTCCACAAAACCCCCTTCCCGTCGCTTTACACTTCTCGGAATCCTGGGCGGGCAATTTTCATCCACCGTCCGACGCTTTGTATGGAAAGATCATAAATTTTCCACACAATTTTCCGCCGTCGACCTTGCAGCTAATTTATTACGGAAGCTAGCGGGACTATGACCAAATGAATTAATTAAGAGAGCAGAGTGCTGATAACAGTATTATGAATTTATTTATCTTTTTCATGTCAGTATAAAAATAAACAAATTTCACGCAGGTGTGTTCAATAGTATTTATAAAAAATCAAAAATTGATAATTCATTGAAATGGCATTTCACCTTATTAAAATTGATAAAATTGTTAATTTACTGGTTGTGCTATTAATTAATCACACGTTAGAATCGGAAACCATGTTTAGGTGCGTTTAATTTTAAATAAATAACCTTATCATAGAGTTCGCCTTAGGGAACGAGTTTCAAGGGTATTAGATACACAACCAGTGTAATAGCAAAGTCATCACCCTTAACTGCTTGGTATTCAGTCGCTCCTCTCTTTTTGGATAGTGTCCCGGTGGGATTAACTACAAAAGAAAATAAATATATAGAAGATGGAAAAATATCATAATCCACGACTCCGAATTCCCATTTCCAGGGCGTATATCAAAAGAGAGTCGCTGCTACTTAATAAAAAAACATAGATTCTTTAAACATTATAATACTGATGGTTTTCCTGCTAATGAATTGTAAATGTATTTGTATAATGTTTATATAATAATAAATAAATTTTTGATTGTTGTTCAACTTAAATAGCATGATACTTGACCAAGTAAATGGTTTGAAATTACGCATATACAAATTTACACACCACTTACTGACTCGCCGTCCGGGTTTTTTCAACTTTTAGTCAGTTCTGTTCGGATACTTGCTACGCCGCTACGCGTGTTTGCCGCGGTATGTAGAGGCAAGGCCGAATAACTACTTGTCTTCGAATGAAATGTATGCCCACCCATTTTTGTATCACGACCATCGCGATAAACGGTCGATAAAATTTGTACGCAGTATTTAAATATATCCCGAATTACCCCTACTCAGAGTCTATGGCGTAGAAAATAAGCTCTACGCCGACCAGAGGAACGGTGTGTATAAATAATGTAGTGAAGACCTAAAATTAGTTTATAGTTTATTTTTTCTTAACCGTCATCGTTTATTATTTAATGCAAGAACTGAAGTATCTGAAATACATTTTTTTAAATGCATATAAAAAGGTTTGCTAATTTAATATTTCTTACATTTTTTAACTATAACACTAAAATTATTTTAAAAACAATTGTGAGCGATTTGTGTTTTGGTTGGTTCTTTTAGTAAGATGAAAAATAATTTTGAATTGGAAAAGTAGGAAATGTGATAGTGATATTGTTTGTGTAACATGAAGCCGTGAAAGCTTCGTGATCTTTTCTAGTATCAGGTGAGATAAGGAATTTTGTTATGATTAATATTTTCGAAAATGAAATCTATCGTAAATATCCGTAGTCAATCATATTAGCAGTCTCGTGCAAGATTATATATATTAAATAAAATTCAATTTAGAAAAGTTATTTAATTTTTTATATACTTATAAGCATTTTCAATTACATCACTGTATTTGTATGTATTTTCGATGGGATCGGCGGTACCCATTATCGATGTACAATACAAGTTGTGTAAATGAAATTGTGATATGTGTTTCGCCTCTTTGAGAAGTAATCTTCAGACAGACGAATGTTTTAAATCTTGATTATAATTCCTAACTTCCAAAATGGAGGTTGGGGTTTTCCCCGATTGTGGTTTCAAAGTAACCGCCGAAGCCATTAAGAAAAAAATTGTGTCAAATTTTTATAATATCATTTTACCAAGCATTTATATCAATATTGTAGGAGAGGTCATTATTATGGTGTTTTTATAAGATTTTTCAAATTTCCAACAAATCAATCTTCTTTATTCTGTCGACTTATCTGGAGAAGACGTTACTTATTCCATTTTTTTTTTTTTACAATTAATATGTATATTGAAAAAAACACACAACACAACAAAAAATATACAATAGGTAAATGAAACAGAAATAGCATTGTATTATTCGATTGACGAAATAAAATAAGTCATGAAAACTTTTTTACACGAATTGTGAATTTATTCCGAATGCTATTTTTCTTTGATAGTTTATTGCAAATACGTGATTTGAATGGTATAATTTAATTGTAAAAAATATATAATTCTAAAAACGTTCGTGAACTTGCTTTTTAAATCGCCGGTATGTAATGCAGATATTTAAAATTTGACACCAAACGAAAAGGTTAAAATGCTTATATAAGGTCACTCATATTTATGGTCAAACATTTGACCTCTAGCGTGATGCGTAGGTGTTTTTCCTGGTATTAAATATCTAGGTACAAGTATTTATTTTCTGAAAATTAAACAAGACTTATTTTCTTTTGAAGATCAAACACATCATATTTTCAGATAAACACAATTTAAATGGTAAATATTTTTTTTTCTCCTTAATGAATTGTCATTAATGATTATTGATTAACTTATGCCGTTACTGTTCTGCTTTATTTATTTTTTCTACCTCTATTTACCATCGCAAACTTTATGGAGCCTAGAGAGTCAACTCTCAGTTTCCTGGATAATAAAAAAATCCATAACGTGCTTACATCCATTTCCTGCATATATTCTAGCTCATACACCTTGGTGTGTAAAATTGTGTGCGTAAGGTTTTGAATAGGGAAACTAATGAAAAAAAAAACCCTTTGCGAATTCTGATTGTGGATGCTGACTGCTGAGTAAACAAAAGTAATAGTTTTCTATCTATCATGAATTGTTCTTAATGGGGCTTTAACTTTTTTTCTCTTGATTAGATTTTAACTTATTTTCGAGAATGTCTCGAAGGCGACGGCACAGTTTTTCTGCCAGAGGGTTGCATGGGCAATCTTTTACTTTTATTAATTTCCTGAAGAATTTGATATGTTTATCGATAGTTTAGTCAGTCACAAAGTGGTGAATGACGATTTTCACACGACTATACATTTGGTTTCGGTTATCAGTTATGATAACTGAATATTTGAGGATTTTCTATAAATCTACATAAGTCAAGAGAAATTATCGTTATTTTTTAATAAAAAAAAAACTGTCAATGTCGCTGTAAAAATATGTTGCACAGCAACTAAAATTGCATTCAAGTTTCTAATACATGATTTTTATGACCCTCAATGACCTCTATTTAAATTGCGGAAGAAATATCTTCACTTAAGAAACATGTTTCCAGCACAATGAAAAATAAATCTAATGAAAAGTTTACAAAATTGTCGATTGGTGGTATCCAGGTATATATTTTTGTAGAAAAAAAAACATAGAAACCTAATATGCAGTTGAAATTGCCATCTCCAGTTATATCGAGAAAAAGGCTAGTAAAAAGTAAACTTATTTTTGGCTATAGTATTTTTGACTTGTTTGCTAAATAATAAACTTGCTTTATGGAATCGTAAATGTAACAGTTTAAGCCAGTCTGAGTTCTTTATTGTAAAAAAAACTCAACGAAAGAAAACATACGGGATCGTAAAATACAATATCTATGAAAAAACTAAAAAAATAAACGATTTGGAGGTATATTTTTTTTAGATAACTATTGCACCTAGAGAAAATTTGATCGTAACTGGAAAAATCACATTTTTGTCATGTAGGCTAATTTTGAAAGTACATTCTCTTAAAAATATGAAATATATATGCATAGTTCCTGCATATATTACATTGTATTTGTATTGTGCTAAATTTTGCCTCCAATGATTTGATGCTGATATTTGTATTCTCAGAATAAATTTCTTCAATTTTTATTGTTTACACTGAAAATTCACTTGATTTTAACACGTAAAAATGACGTTGATTGTTAAATAAACATAATAAATAACGTTTTTCCACTCTCCTGTTATGTTGTATTTCTTGGGTGTCAGAAGATTTTACACGGCCGACTGACGCAATATCTCCTTGCGAGATCGGATTTACCGCACTTCCTCAATACTAAAATGTTTGTTTATTACAATTTATTATAATAATACGCCTGACCAATGACTCGAGAATGAGGAAGACAATATTTTGATTCCAATACGCTCATGTTACGTATACGTGTAAAATAAATTGATGGCACATCGTGTTAATTAACGGTGTACGTGTTTACTGTTTTAGCGATGTTGAGCGGCAACTGTGAATTATGTACGATTTTATTATTTGATAATAAGACGAAGGAGAAACAGTTATTTTCATTTATCGCAATATTTCCATAATAATAAAAACGATTTCTTTTAAAATGTTTTAACATCGTATTACGTTAGTTTAATTATGTATAGATTGTAGATCTATTATAAGGATGTGTCGATTTCAAGGCTGGTTTTTTATTATTACTTAAGTGTATCTAGCTTAGGGCTTGCATTACCGGTTTATCTGTAATTACCGGTAAATTGGAAAAATTACCGGTATTTACCGGAAATTATTTAACCACGAATCAAGGATAAATACAGGCGTATTATAACGAACGTTTATTGTAGATATCCATGCGAAATTAGCAGTTTCGTTTTTTTGACTTTGGCAACATTAAAACACAGATTACTATTGGTGTCAACTGTCAATACCATCGTAATGACCGGTCGAACTCTGCAGCTGATACCACATACTTGTTTTAGGACTGAGGAAAAATTATATTTTAAAAACACACGTATTTTGGTACATATTCTTCTTTGTTTACATATATTGCATTCTTGTTTATTTTCAATAAACAAATTTGCAGATATTGATTTTTTATAACAATTTTTTTAATAAATTCAATAAAAACATTCAATTGTATTACGAACTTATATTAGGTGTATTCAAAGTACATAAGTCAATAAGTTAATGGATAAACTAACAAGTTAATAGTATGAACTCCTCGCAGATAGACAATCCAAATATTATACTAAGTAACCATCTGACCTCCCATAACCATACCTCAGTAAAACAAAAAAGACACCATGTAAAATATATGAATGGATTTATATGAAATTATTCACCTGAAACGTATTTGAAATTATTTAGGTTTCAATCTAAGATACCGTTTTTAGTAAAGGTGGCCAAATACAGTTTTACTTAAATCATCTAACCTACATACGTCTATTTTTTCATTTACCGGTAATGGGAAAAACTATTTACCGTTTACCGGTAACGCCAATTTGACGGTAAATTGCAAGCCCTAATCTAGTTCTTTTGATCAATCAAGGTGCGTAGCAAGATCAAATAAAAAGATCATCATTTTGTAAGTAAAAAATGATTTATTATCCAATCTAAAAAGTAGGAAATGTATTATATAATATAATACGTAATAGTATTTATTTATTTTTTGCTATATGTTTGCATCTAGGAATAACAGTAAGTACACAATATTTTTAAAATAAAATATGAAATTTCTACAACATATCTCAAAATGAAGTGGAGTATGTACATACGTAAACAGATTGAGTTTATTGATTATGTTTAATAATATTAGCCTTTTTTAATTGGTGAAATGACGAAAAATATAATAAAACAATTAATGAATTTTAAATTTTGATTGTGCTTAAAACAATGTTTTTTGAGGAATATAGCAGATTTAAGAATATTAGTAACATGCATTAGTATGATGCTTTGTGGTATCTCTTCTTAGCCAGCATATATAGCTGAGCAAATTTACATTTAAAGCATAGTTCTGACGATGGCGAAAGTCGAAATAGCTATCAACGTATAACATATAAAAAACTGTAGAACTGAAATACTTTGATATTTTTACCCTATTAAAATGGAGTTCTACCAAGTAAATGCCAAATCAATAAATAATATTAGTAACATTTTATGTTATTTGTGATTTGAATGACATAACAATATGTACAGAAGTATTTTTCAAATTTAATGTATTGTTTCGTAGGGCGTCTGTAATCTGTTCAATAAGAATATAAGTATGTTCTTCTGCGTACTTCTGACGGTTTGCTGACGGTTTGAACTGTTTCGAGTTAGAATCTAAAACCTTTCAATTCGATTCTAATTCGAAAACAATCAGCAAACCATCAGAAGTACGCTGAAGAACAGACCTAATATGAATCTATCATTGAAATCATTTAGATTGAAAGTGATGAATTTTACTCATTTATAAAATAAAGAATATTTTGCGAGCGTTGGGTTACTTTGTAATAATAATTTAAACGTAACAACGATTGCCCTTTTGCCTTATTATTTTAAATTAAATGCATGCTGTAATTTCAAAAATTGTTATGAATTGTTGGTGCTTTTTCGCAAGTATATAGTATTTGCCTATTTGAAGCATACGGTATCTAAAATTAATATCATACGAATAGGAAGCTATCTCAATATATTTGACCGGAACCCTATATTTTGAGCAGGTACAAAATAACCTAAAGCAAAGGTGTCTAACCTTTTTTGCCCTGGAATCGACATTTTAATATTAAGTTTTCTCGCGATCGACTTCTAACATGATTCTTATAAGAAATAATTTTATTTAGGTTTTTTCTTCAAACTTTGAAATATTTATTTTAAATGCGAAATACATATCATTAGATAGGTATGTGCTTACAAAATAATTCGATTTTTGTATTTTTGTACATTTTATATTGAAATTATTTATTTTTTTGAAATTCAAAGAAGCTTTCGGGATCGACCAAATTTTGCTTTGGGATCGACCGGTCGATCGCGATCTACCGGTTGGACACCCATGGCCTAAAGCAGGCACGGGCAAACTGAGGCCCGCTGCGTATTTTTCTGCGTCCCGCGAGCAATATTATATTTTTGAAAAAGATTCATGTTTTTATCTTTTAACGCCCTTTTAAAAAAGATTGAAAATAAATATAATAATCGTAATTTTTAGATCAACCTATATATGTGAACAAACATTTTCAATCATGAACCTCAATAAAAACTCTTTACGATCAACAATCACTGATGAACATTTACAACAAGTTTTAAGAATCTCAACTACAAAATTAGCACCTGAATTTAAAAAAATGTTAAACGTAAAACAGCTCCATTCCTCTCATTAGATTGTTTTTTTCATGATAGATAGTTTACATATAAAAATGGTATTTTAATTGCGGCATTTTAATGGCATTTTGAATTCCTGAATTTGGCCCGCCGTCCGAAAAGTTTGCCCCCCCCCTGACCTAAAGGTTCAACGAATTCGTGTATGTAATAACCAAGGCTGAGTCATAAAAAAAAACCGCGACTTATGTAAAATTGTATATTGCCTGAAATCAGAATTGCCTGTTTTTACCTTTTACACTCTCCACAGCATAGGTGATAACTGCTGAATACTTTACAACCCTTTTCAAGTTTAAACCAGGTACGTTTAGCAAAATCAAAATGAGAGAAAAAACAAATGCAGCAAATTCTCTCAGACATACAAAAAACAGTTCCAACTGGTGAAGATAGAGTTTTCTGGATACGGTACTAGTGTAATTTAGAAAACACGTATTTTATAATATTTGCGGCTGTTTTAAATGTCAAATAATTGTACATTTTTTGTTGAATTTTGAAATATACTGGAGTTTGCTGCATTTGTTTGTATAGGCCTCAAATATGACCATGTTTGCCGTTTTTAGAGTCGCTGTACGTAGTAACAATTCATTACAATTGGTATTATTTGTTATTCAAATCTATCCTTCAATAAATTAAAATCGTATATCTGGCACATATCATATCATACGCTCTGTCAGACCACTTATCAGTGAAACACGCCAGACGTGAGGTGTTGTTATCGTGTCGCCGGTCGATTCCTATTGGTCGATCTCAAGGGGAGCGTCCGTAAAATAAATTTGTTTTCAAAGACGTATGTACTGCGACGACATTATGTCTGATTGAAAATATTTACTAACAATCACTCTCGAATGTCTGCCCCGCAATTTATTACGAAATGAGTCATTCAACTCGTGCGTTGTTCAATTAAAAAACACGCATAATTTTCAAAAAAATATACCAACTTGCCAAACGATTGTATATCGCTTGCCACCGTATACCGTATTTTTTTGTACACGGTTTTGAAATAATACGGTCCACTAAAAATAACGAATAATATATTTTTACACGAATAATGTTTTCTTACACGGTTCCCAAAAATAAAAGTAAAACACATAAGCAGATAACGGATTTCCTAATAACAAGAAATTCAACAACACAATACAGTGATAACAAACAAAAGTTTTTCATTATATCCTGACACATTAGACGTGTCAAGGCATTTCTAGGGATGAAAGAATTTCATGCCCAGTCCCTCATAAAAGTCACTGGATATAATCAAGTAGCTATGAATAGTATTTTACATTTAATACTCATTGTGAATAATAATTTGTGAAATTTTACTTACTGGTTCTTCCGAAGTCATAAATTATGGCAGTTTTCTTGCCAATAAGTCTTGTAGGATCAGTATTCAAAATTTGTCGTTTTATTAAAATATTTTTGCTATTAAAAAAATCATAACATGTATTTTAAAAAAAAAGTCGAAAAAAACAATGTTTTTCCCTGACTTGTCTTGGCGACCCCTCGAAAGGTATACAAAAAACTTTCATTGTTCATTTTCTGCTTATTGATCACAACGTCGATGGCTTATTAAGCCGAAATGGTGAACTATTTATCTTTCCTGGGTGGCTAAAGCTACCAATAGCTTAATCCCATTAGTTTATAGTGTGTATTATGTAACTATGTTTATGTACACTCAATCGAATTCAAAAGGTCTGCTCTATTTACTTTACTATAACTTTGAACTTAGTGTAAGTTTAAGTATGACCTTGTTAGTCGTTGATTATTATTTTTATTATTAAGTATTTTCCGTGTTTTAACATTATTATGTAACTTCACCACTTCACTTGATTTAGTTTTGACATTGTATTCGTAGTTAGTGGTATTTATTTACCCGGAAACTTTCTTTAAAATAATATAATAATTGTCAAGGTATACCAGTTACTACTGCTGTATAATTCTTCTAAAATTGACAATTGTTTTTTTTTTAAGAAAACATCCTAATTACAATAATGGCTTGTGTTTATATTTATTATATTAATTTTTAATGTCAATACTTGGTGGAAAGGCACTGATTTTACAATTTATATTATTGATCTGTATTTGTTTTCAATATTTGGCATCACAGCTAATGCCAATGCGCTACATATCTTAAATTTGAAAGAACATACGAGATAGACTCGATGAGAATTTTTTGTAAGTCATCCGAAATCAACTTGATGAAAATTTACATCACAGGCACCCACCGCTTTGGTCTCAAATTTAAATTGAAAACATCTTAATTTTGACATTGACCTTACCGAGAATCGACCCAGACCCACCTGGTCGGTAGAGCAAGCTCTATCCAACTAGTACCACAGCGGGTATTTTAACATCAAGGCCATTTTTATGTTGACAACCGAATCTAACCATATTTTTATAATCCGGTTTTGTCAAAATTTGAAAGAAATACTGACCTTTCTATGTTTATACTGATCGTTCGCATAATAAAAACTATTTAAATACAATAATATTTATTTAAAAAGAGTGTGTTACATTCAGCAATCATTTTTATCTAGCCAATTGCTAATTGCTAAAATTCACATTAAAATTTATTATTTGATTTGATTTTGTTTCTAAATATATTATAGTGCTACACGAGAATACAGAGCCTCACTCGGTAATACCGCGTTAAGTAGGAAAAATTCAGTGATACCGGAAAGGTTCTGAAAGATCACAGGGTCTAGCTGGAGGCCACTGAATTGAAGAAATAATTCAGGTCGTCTTTCCGACGTGCCTTAGTAATAAGTGAAGAGGGAGCTCAATACGGCCTTTCACTTGAAGTAGATTTATGACTGCAGGACACTTAACGTGAGTATATTGTGGCAAACAAATACGTCATGCGTTGAATTCTTACTCAAAGCTTTTAATGATTGTGTTTTCCGGTACTCAATTACGTCCTTCTTTCTTTGACTACATATTTGTCGTGCAAAAATTACATTATGGTGCTCAGCAGGAGTCCGTACGCTATATATTGGAGAAGGAATCCGTTTCGATAATGCCGGTATCAACGATACTTGATTCCCAATGCCGATTTTAATGTCAAATAACGGTATTCATTAAAAATTAAGCTGAATCAAAATGTAATTGTTGTTGAAATTTTTTCAACATTAAAATGTTAAGGAGGTACAAAATTTTGAATGCCTTGTATTCAGTCACGCGTTGGTCCTTGCAAATTGTGCACCGACTATCGCATTCGCGCTACATGTGTAATTTAGCTGTTTGAATGTTTAAATTATCTATTACATTTTGTTTGTGACACTCTTCGTAGATTTGATAAATTATTTTATCATGTAATCGACCACTGTTGCAATCGTTATAGGCTGTAACTATAACTGCTATTTCTTCATTTTAATATGTTTTTGTAATACAGGTATTGATAAATTCGATCGATATTGCGATTCCTACCTCCGTCAAAGGCTACTTCAAATAGCCACCTCCTGTCATTTTATTGTATGACGGACGTAAAAGACCAACCCACTGCAGTTCATCGATTTTCACTGTGCTGCAACGTTTCTGCAAAAAAATAAAATAATGTCGTTGTTTTGTTGGTTGCATGCCGCAAGGTAAAATCTATCGTGACTTGAGGTTCTGAAGAAAAATATTGATTATTACTGTATGGTGAATCACGTTCTTTATATGAATGTATATTATAGTTTTATTCAGGGCATGGAGTCATGACTTTATATTTATTTATGTCGTCGTTTTTTCAATATTTTTAAGTCCATGTGCACACGTACAAATGTTCGTTTCGCAGAGTGTCATAAAAACACGACCGTTTCCAAATATTTTGTTTCGTATTCAGGTATACCTAGATGTCACTTGTCTAACTCATTTTCTTATAGACTTATAAACGATAACAGCTATTCATGATATAACATTCATAATATTCGTCGCCCGCTTTGGTCTAGTTGGTAAGAGCTTGCTCTACCGATCAGGTGGGTCCGGGTTCGATTCCCGGTAAGGTCAATGTCAAATTGGATTTTTTCAATTTTAATTTGAGATCTAAGACATGGGTGTTTGTGAAGTTAATCTCATGTGACTTTCAAAAATTTTCATAGAGTATATCTCGTATGATCTTTCAACTTCAAAATATTTGACGCATTGGCGTAAGCTGTAATGTCAAATATTTTTTTAATTAATTAAAAAAAATATATATATATAATCTCCAATTTATGGATAGAATCAGTAACAAATGTCGTATTTTAAATAATTGTACATACATCATGTTTAGCATACGGTAACACTTACCAGGAAGCTTAGTCCCATGCAATATTCCCGGTGTAAACCCGCAAAAAAATAGATTTTTTTTCCCGTCTCGCGTCACTAGTCATGACTGGACTCCGACAAATACAAATCTCGGTACGACTCCGACTGCGATTGAAAAAAAATGTAACATTCTATATTATAAAGACGTCGTGCGTATTTTTTAAATGTCCACTAAAACGTACAAGTTTGTTTATTTAAATTTAATTGGAAAAATAAGTCAAACCCGCCTTTTTATGATTTTTTTACACATCTCTGGTTTTATTCACGACTCGGTTTGCTGACATGAAAAAGGTACAGTTTTCTTTGCCACCTCTGCGCATTGTTGCGTTATTTTCCACGAGCCGTTTTCAGCACGTGTAATTAATGCATGTATGCAGTTTGAGTAAATAATTCAGTACGTATAATATAATATTTTTATAATGCATTGTAAGTCATGTTTATTAAACTTATAAACTCAACAATAAGGTTAATCTTTTTATTAATGTAAATATATAAAATCATATCAATGGATTATGTCGACCCGTGGTACTTATTCATTGGGTGATCAAACTAGCACATATTCCCGATAACACCTTTCTATTTTTTTTTTTTTACCATTTCTGAATAAAGAAAGGTTGTGTGTGTTTTTCTCAAAATAGGTCCTCGCAGTGTGCATGGCATAACAATATTTATTACAAAAATTCTTTTACGCTTTTCCTAAGTTATTGTTAAATATATATATTATATGACGAATGACCTCGTATAATATTTTCATAATTTTCTATGATTACTTAACGTTATTCATCTGCAGTGTGTTTAGTATTGATTTAGCCCGATATAAAGATTCAAAGATAGAAAAGAAACGATAGATAAACAATTATATTGTCACTAATTGAAATAAAATGTTTATTCATTGTATTTGAATAATAGTGATGTATTAAATTTGATTTTAAATTAATCATTCTGTTTGTAATTTTACTTGATAGTAATCAATATAATGGGCGCCTAAAGATGATAATCTAAAGACATTATATTATATATACAAATATTTTGTTTAATTGTACGATAATTGTTAAAACGAATACGCAAGCGTGTTGTATAATGGATTGTATAATCGGTAAGATTTAGAAAGCACTTGAAGTGTGCCGAAGTCCTACAAATAATTTTATATTTAGATATACGATATACTTACACTAATCCGTATCTCACAATTCGCAATTCTGTAGAAACAAAGTTATATTTTATACTAGTAGTAAATTGATAAACAATTTTTCTTTTGACCTTTGATCGTAATCTATGCAACATTTGCGGAAAGAAAAATAAATTCAAAATATGTAGGGGGAGATGGGATAAGTTAAAACATATTCCGACTCTTTTATTTTTAAAGGTGTATTATACACTTTTTCCGTACATAAATAAACCCGTTGTGTTTTACAGATATAATATAATGCCATAATTGCCAGCTGAGCCTTTTATTTATATTTTTAACCTATTATCTTATGTACATAACGGTTTCTTCGTAATGTATTTCTTTTTTATTTCCATAATCCTTCGCGTTGAGACTGTAATAAAAAAATTACGACTTACTGTTAGTTATATACTGTTTGTCAATACGTATTGTGGATAACTACCATCAAGGGCTTCGTAGCGGAAGTATTTTGCGGGCACGTGTATGTGATTACGATCGTCATTGCTATTTCTATAGCAATATATATTTCTATATATAAAATTATTATGTTGGTATTGATTAACTATAGCTAACAGTGCCATTCGACTATCATATCAGCGTTCGTAAAATATTTTTTTTTATTGAAAAAATATTCAATCAATATGTTTATATTGCTTATTTTAAATCCATGTTCGCACCCAATGTGGAGCATATGGCCTCCTAATTGAGCTATCTCAACATGTTTTTATAAGAGAACTGTTTGTTAGTTGCTCAACCTCTCTTTTTCGAAGAGAGTGTTAGGAATATAAGAATAGGGCTATGACAAACTGCTGGACGCTCTCGCTACGGCCTGACATTTAGAAATATCTAAACATCACAAATAAGACCTCCAATCCTGGGGTCCCGTCCAATTTTGTGATCCCGAAATCCCGTGATTGTGACAGTACTAATCCTGGGATTGAGAAAATTAAAGAAAGTTGTGCGAGGGCAAAACAAGGTCTCGCGTCGTTTCATTTTGGGTAATCCGCGAATTCCAATCCCATGTTGAATGTTCAATCCCGGGATCCCAGGATTGGAAAAATTGTCAATCTCGGGATCACCAACAGGGTCCGGGATTGAATGCCTTAACTATAAACACCCATACCTTCGAACAAAAATCGATAGATAGATTGAAAAAATGGTGTACGTACTGGGACTAAAACCTGTGAGATCCATCAATGAAGTCAACGACGTTGACCGCTGCGCCACGGACCCGGAATATATTTCTCTCACTTTCATATTTACATAGTGTAGCAATATGTACCAATGCACCCCACTCTCCACGATAGTTTTGTATTGACCATAAAGTAATACAAAAAAAAAGATTCTATTCTGTAACCTCGCAGGATCGTTAAAATTATACATATTCGTGTGATTCATAAATGACATTTAATAACTGGAAAAAAAATATTCAAAACAATGTGAAAAAAGCGTTATTAATATAAATAATGCAAGTGTTCGTTGATAGATTACAACATGGCATGATTCATTATTTTATTATGCAGCCATTTCGTTTGACATTTTCACTGCGATAATATTTATTATATAGATCGATTTTTTGCTTCATTTAAGCCATGAAATATTTATTTTTCGATTACTTTGTTTAATACTTGTTTTTATTGTCAAACTGAGACACATTTTCTCTGTTTTTAATATTGATGACGATAATCAGTTACAAGAAACAACGAAAAATTGTAAAGGATTTCAAATTGTTTTTTCTTTTCTCGATTTTTAGTAATGTCAAGCAGAACATATTTTATATAATATGTAACTATTAAATTATTATGAATTTCAGCTTTTTTCTTGTCTCAATGAAAATCTCACGTAAATAGCACGATATTTTATTTGCATTGTTACTTTGATTATTGATATCGTAGATCAAATTGTTCGGTTTGTCGACGCTTTACTGTTTAGGAATGAAAACGATTATAATGTTATACAATAACATATTAATGTCGTTTCAAATTGGTTTAATAATAGGAAGCTTGACGTCAAAATTGCTCACAACATGTTCTATCAATTATGACATTTCGAAATATCAAATAAAATGTTACGGTGTAGAGTGTAGGACCTTGATATAACGTTCGATTATTTTTTACTTTTCATTCTTATATTAGTTTTATAGACCTACGTGCAAGCAAACCTGTTGGGTTTGGCAACTAATTATTTATTCATTATTGATTTCTTGAAGTCCACCCGAAGCTTCATAAAAATGCAACTAGAACAAATTTACAAGAAATTTCTTGGTCGTTGAGTTGTCAACAGCGATCAATTTTTTTCTATAATGGCTGTCATTTCGAGCTCGGAAACCGTTTTATATTAATTAATTATTCGACAATGATAATTTAGTAACTGCGAAGTCCTCAAGAAGATAATCACACACATGTTTTGTATGTATATCTGCGTGGCCGATACCAATAAGATTTATTACTTTTAATTTATTTTTCCTTGCCGTTCATGTGAGACACCATTTGAAACAGCGTCCGCTTGATCGATGAATGCATTGCCTCGAATGGCGGTGATATTCAGCGATGATCTTTATACATTTGTTTTTTATTTTATTTTTCGTGTATATGTTTTATTTTTATACATTGTTTGCGATTAAGCTAAATATTATTTGATTTTTTGTTTAACTCGAGCCAAACGACATAGCGACACTATATTAATCTTGTTCATTGCTTTAAAATTCATACCCAAATATCCGTCTACTGCAATTTAAAACGAAATACAATCCCAATTTTAGGATGCCACTCATTGTTACGTATAATAAATATATTTAGTTGATTGATTCACGTCAAACTATGTTCTTAATGATTAGTAGTTGACATAGATTGTTGAATTGAAATGATCGTGATGAGTAAAATCGGTCTTGATACATATATATGGTGATTAAGTTCAAAAGAGTGTTGTATTATTTATTGATATACACGTCTCCCTTTTTACACTGTCTCGAAATAGCACGGTGTTACATCCCTTGGATGTACTTATTACTATGCGCTGAGAGGTTTCCTGTAAACCTGAAAATTTAGAAAGAAATATTACACAGGCTCTGGAATCTGGATATCTCACGTGATGAAAGCGATGTCGTGCCAAATTTGCTTTAACGGGTTCGTCTATTGTCTGATAGTGATTAATCTTTGATGCGATTTTTTATTAACAAAATTATGATACAATAAACAACATTAATTTTCATATCCTGAATTGATTTTTATACAAGGAAACCTATTGACCATTATTTTTTTTATTTTAACATACTGTTTTAAACGGTTCAATGGGCTATTGAACTAGGGTCTCCAATCCCGGGATTGTGACAGTACTTATCCCGAGAATTCGGGATTGAAAAATATAGGGAAAGTTGAGTGAGGGCTAAAAAAAAAGGTTTCAGATTTTGGTTTATTTTGGAAAATCCGCAAATTCCTGAGTTTTTGAAATCGACATAAAACTGTTTGAAGTCCCAGGATTTTAAAATCGCCGAGCAAAAATTTCTCAATCCCGAATCCCAATTTATACCCGGTTTTGTGTTGAATGTTCAATCCCGGGATCACAAAATGGTCCGGAATCGGAACGTATCCACCGTGCAAAAAGATAATCCAGTGTAATGTCTTTTTACCAAGTGTTGACAGTGAACACATTAGGAGTGAATTTTTCTCAAATTTTGAAACCAGTCTGATAATAATGATACATTTTATGAAGTGCATGTTGGATTGGAACATACACGTAATATTATGAGAATCAGAAAAAAAAACGGCATCATTATAATTTATCTTTTGTGACGTACAAATTTTGATAACGGATTTCATTTATTGTAATTTTAATTGTTGGCGGTCTCTAGTTGACATTGTCGTTGAAATGTTTTTTTTTATATATATATTGGTGAACGCCTTGAACACGGTCAAAACGATGTGTTATTGAAGATTGGACATTTACATGAAATGCGCGTTATTTTTTGATACATTTTGCTGCCTCCGGTGTTACGTGCCCACATATTTTTTTCATGGAGTCATTTAGATAAAGATCGGACGGACTCCCGTTGGGAATTAGAACATTAGCGAGTGGTTTTTTTTTTTTTTGCTAAAATTTATGACATCACTTTCGTACTATATTTTTTGTTTGCTTTTTACCTGGTAAACATAATTTATTTAACACGAACTATTTTTTTAATCGTGTCCATAAAACATGTTTTTTAATTGTTTAATTCATGTTTCAACTCTGAATATATTAATTAAAACTTCAATAAAACTGTTAATAGCATTATTTTATATCTAATTGAGGTATCTCAACGGAAGTTTTTCTATGAGAACTGCTTGTTACTCAGTACCTCAACGTCTCGATTTTATCGAAGAGAATAGTAATTGGACAGGACTACCGGTGTGCTAATCTACACAGCGTTATTTTTAGAATTGTAAGGGTGGGTGGGCTTTTATAGACATCACAAATATCCATGCTTTCGAACAGAAATCGATTTGAAAAAAATGCTGTTCTTACTGGACTTGAACCCGTGAAATCCGTGAGAGAAATGCAACGATGTTGACCACTGCATCACAGACCCGACAGAAGAGATCTATGACATGGGCTGTAAAAATAATCGACCCGCAATCGGTAGAAAAGCAATTAAAAAACAATTCAACAACTTTATATTCAACCAAGATTCATCCGTTTGCTTAGTTACAGATTTAACTACTAGACCACGTATCTTACGTGATAATGTCTTAGTTTTGATGGTATGCAAATCGATGTTTCCCGGATATTATTGTTTTCAGATTTAAATATGTAGTATTACTGGAAAAATGACGGTCACTTGACTGCGTTCGCTCAATTCAATTTACATAATTTATTTTTTGTCACTACCAGGTCAAAGTGAAAGTATCATACTGTTTCAATATTCAACGGTGAACGATTTTGCTTGAATATCGTTAGACTAGATACAACTTTATATCAACTGACGAACAAGTATTATCCTAGCATAGAAAATTATACGGCTATTTATTAATTTGTCTCAAAACAACTAACTTGTCTTTGATTTTTTATATTCATATAATATTATGTCGGATACTGTGGTCAGTGGTAAGGAATGTACACTAGCGATTAGACGGGTTTGGGTTCAAGCCCCGACAAGACAAAGCCGAATAAATTCAATCTTGCAAGCACGAGTGTTACTAATGTCTTTTCTCCTCGAAAAATCTATTTTTTAATGACATTTTTAAACGGTATAACATACCTAAGATAAACAGCTGATACGATTATGTAATTTCGTGTAATTTAAAAATTTACTGTGTTCGGTGCATTGGCAATTATTGACTGTAATATATTTGATTTTTTATTTATTTTTAAACTCAGAATATTATAAATACATTTTTTCCAGTAGATCTAAATATTAAATACAAGGTATTGATTTTAGATGCCTAGAAATTTTAATAGGTACCTAGAATATTAAAAAAATATATATAACGTAATTGTTATTAACAAAGTTAAATAGCGTTTAACTTGATGTTATTTGGGAATGTAAACGAATGAAACTATTCTTTTTGATGACATACATAATATATTTTGTAATAAATGTAAATTACATTAAAAAATAAATACAAAAGAATCCATGGAACTAGATATTTTTGAATTTTCTACATCGACCCGTAATTGTCAATGTTTCTCGAGTTGAACTCGAAGAAAAAATACATCGCAAACACTGCTCAAGATTCAAGTTTTAATTTAAAAAATATGAATTTGATTATGACCTTACCGGGATTTGAACCCGTTTGATCGCTAGTGTAAAGGTTGTTGCCACCAGACCACAGAGGCCGATCAAAGTTGATTTCAAGGATCCATCAACATCAATCAAGCGCAATCATTAGTATTTACACTTTTGTGTATGCATATGATCAAATTGTCACTTTCTGTGGTCTAATAATTAGACCACAGAAAGTGACAATTTATTAGACTCTAATTCATGAGGTGTTTAAGTCCCAGTAAGGCCAATATCTATCTAAGATGTTTCAATGATGTTTCTTCTTCTCGAATGATTTATAACCGTAAAAAATACCATCGAGTTAATCTCGTATGATTTTTTAATTCAAATATATTTGACGCATCAGCTGTTATGCCGAACACTTTATTTCAATCCTTTCAAAAATATTAAAATTGATACTCTGATTGCAAATGCATGGCGATCGGTACGACGCTAATGGCCTTAAACGACGACTACTTGTGAACAATATCGACCGATTTATTACGGACTTCAGAGCAAGTAAAACGTTACAGAACGGCTGTCGCGAATTGACCGCGTTTATTGAAACGTGTCGCGTGTTTTTCCATTTGACTTGATTTTTGTTCGATTGACTGGTGGGCGATTTTTAAATTCCCCTTTAGTGGCAATTCGCGAAAGCGGGTGATCTAGACTTTTGATTGGCGAGTGTAGACTGTCAATTTGGAACACTTAAGTTGGTCTTGTGACTTCAGTTGTTCGTTTGTTTTTTATTATTTAAGTGCTTTTTTCCATTGCAACATTTATTTGCTAAATTGTGAAAATTCGTCGTAAATAGTATCATTTACAATATCTCGTAGGTCAATCTTTGAATCTTAAAATGTGTCGTGTATAGTTTTGTTTAACGTATAGTTTGTTTATTAATTTAGTTATATATTATTTAACATATTTTAACTGTATGATGGTCCATAAGTGTAAAAAAATAATTTATAATAATTATCATTTCCTGAAGATTGAGATTATTTTTGGCATACAAATTGAACCGAGTAAGTATGTATTGTACAATGTATCATATCGCTCACCTAATGCAAAACTACCATAGCCGTATTATTGTCAGTAATTAAATAATCGCATTTAAAAAAAACGATTTCTATCACTTTGTTTATCGCTTCCAGTAATCAGAACATTTAAATAATTATACGAATTGTTGGTATTGCCTGTGTCATTACACGTGTATTTCTTAATGTCCTACTAATGAATCTTACCTAAGTAAACAATCTGTAAACACCTGTTAATAATATGTATAAAACTCACAAATGAATAAAACATGATTTACGGCGACCATTTGAATATTGTTTTAAACGGGGCGTAGCGAATTCGATTCCCATATCCTTCTATCCCGACTCTCTAAGAGTGGCTGAGCAACTGAGTAACAGGCAGTTCTCGTAAAAGCTCTTTTGTTAGGGTAAACTCCAGTAGTAGTCCATATGCCGCACACTGGGAGCAGTCACGGTATAAAAAGAATGAATATTATTTTTCCCCACTATCTCAAAACTGATTATTTGGAGCTCTATGACTAATTAAATAGACGATCGATTTTGAATCGTATATTTTTTTGTACTGGCTCATCATTATTTCTGACTTGGTTCTTTGTAATTAAACTTTCACTCTCTTTTTATTTTATCCAAAAAGCAGTAAATGTTCCTTGCCTATTTTAATCATTAAAAACTAAATACGAAATAACATTATTGCATCATTGTAGCATAATATATTGACTATTATTTCAAGTGTACAAATATTTGATGTCAACAACTGCTACTTACTATGACGCTGAATGTGTGATAGACGATTACATAATAACTAATTTGTTAAATCGGACTGATTTATGATATGATTTCAGACCAAAGCATTAAAGTATTATCTCCGCTGTTTACAGTTTTTAATTTTAATATAAAATAACATATAGCTTATCAAAAATATGCCTTTCTCTTTTGATTTTACACTTAAGATTTTTTGTTGTTCATTTAACTATTTTTAATTTCAAATTAAAGTACAACACTTCTTAGCACTACTATCATTGTCCAAGATATTAATTTCGTATACGTGTATTCCATAGACAATTATCGTTTAACAATTTAGAACTTGTTACGAATAATATAATACTCTATTACTTACTGTTTTGTCAAACCATTTTGTGTTTTGTATTTGCGATACTGTACAAAAATTCTACAATTTGCGATTAGGTAAATTGTCACTTAGCAGATATTATTTGCGTAAGTAAATGCACCAACTGCAGCGACCCATTTAGTAAATATTGCGCATGTATTCTTGTTTAAATCAAAGGTACTTCGTTTTCAAAGCACTTCCAGCTCAATCGATAATTGCCTTGTTTAATCTTTTGATAGATTTATAAAATATGAATAATTTTTAGAACATAAGATTCATTGATAAGATTGAAAGTTGACCAATTAATACTGCCATCAATAAACGCGTAGCTCACTTTTAAGGTGTTCACTGTCAATACTTGGTGGAATGGCATTATAATAAAAATAATAAAACATTTTAATTACTTTAGTAATGTAGTTATTTACTTTAGGAATGTAGAGTTTCACTTTGTTAAAAAATTCCCAAATTTTAATTGGGCTTATAATTGACATCATTTGCCACTTATATTTATTAGTCTGATGATTTTTTAATTGTATGTTATAGGTGTTAAGCATTTTAATTTTGTGTAATTATTTGTGTAATGTAATTTGTAAATCCATTTCATTCTTAATAGTTGCTTACACCTTTTATTTAAATTTAAATTTGTATAAATAGCGCTGTTTATATATTTTTCTTATCAGTTGATAATGCTCGCGATGAGCGAAACCGGTCCTGTTCAAATAAATTTTATGTGGAAAAAGTACTAAAAATGTTTTATTATTTTTATTAAAACGCGTAGCTGATTACTCAGTCTCCCAAATTGAAACCTTTATGAAAAGTTACGAAAATCTTTTTTTTTACTCTTTACGATTACGTATAATTATGAATCAGACATTTTATTGTATTCAAAGACAGAAAGCACCTTTTGACTTTTTAATTATTTCAACCTTTAAGCCCGGATGACGTGTACAGACGCCAAAAAATGCTCTGTTTTCATGTTCATTTATTGTAATAGCAAAAGTTTTCCGATTTCGTCAAAATAAAAAATCAGTGGGGTGGGTAATGACGTCAAATTAAAAAAAAATGACAACCACAGGTTTAAAAATTATTTGCCTATCACAAGAAGTGTTTTTCAAAACAAAAGTTCATTTTAATGTTTATTTGTACATCTGACGTTGGATATGCAACAGCCGTTATTTAAAATTCAATTCGGGCAAACGTGTCTGAAGGGTTAACGTGCCAGCTAGAGTATCCAATCCCGGACTGTTTTTGTGATCCCGGGATTCACAAATTTTCAAATCCCGGGATTCCGGGATTGATCATTCACCATAAATTCGGGATGTAGGTTTTCAGGATCCCGAGATCGATCACTGGGAAAAAAAAGAAATCGACAGATTTAACAATAACGTAGAAAATATGGTTTTTAGCTTGCTGGCAGATTTCGAAAACTTTTGCCCGCTGTTCGATTTTAAAATGTCAGGAATTTACGAATTTCCCAAAATTTAAAAATGTGAGACTTTTTTTGGTATCTCAGGATCATTTCAAAATTTTTGTCTGGTTGGGGTCACGATACCGGGATTTCTGGATCACAAAATTAGACGGGAACCCAAGATTGAAGACCCTAGTGCCAGATGTCTATAATTGAACAATGTTTCCACCTTATCATGTAACACGTATTGTAATAATTATGTTGAACGCATATCAAAGTAAAGATTTTAATTCCTCTTCGAAGATTATTTTTGTGTCGTTTTTTTTTGTATTTGCTACATTTTTAAAATAAAATTTTCTCTTGGCAAAAAAACAATATAATATTACACTAATATAATAACACAACCTCCCACTGTAAAGTTTAAAAGTTTAAGTTTTGTATTATTACGAGTTTTATATTCTTGGCCGAAGTTGAAGCGTTGTCAAAACAAGATACCAGTCGACTTCCTGAATAGTCTAATGTCGCCCCAAATGTAATTTTTCTCGCTTATATTGTATATACATATATGAATCCTTCTTCCATTGATTTAGATAGATGTGTCCATGGGGCTTCTAAACTCTCAAAAGCGACGAAAGAAATGCGTCAAAAATATGACATATATAATTATATCTCCTTTATTAGCTTTTAGAGATATTAGATTAACAATAAAAAAGGTTTCTATACCTTAGTTACTATTGAGATTATTTATTTTTTGCTTAAAATTTTATCCCTACAAAGCAATAAATAATATGATAAAAATTCTCGTCTAGTTGGCCTTCGTCAGGTGGATATCGGTTCAAGTCCTAGCACGGTCAATATCAATCATTGATTGTTTCAATAGTCATAGTGAGCTTTGGTGTTTAAAATGTGAATATATCGCAATTAATTTATCAATTTAACGTGTTGGCAATTTCTATATAGTATATATTACTTTTAGGGTGTTCACTGTCAATACTTGGTGGAAAGGCACTATATTAATAAAAACACAATAATCCTTTGTACTTCATTCCACTTTATTTAATATGTCAGGACCGGTTTCGCTCAGTTGACGATGCTCGTAATGAGCGAAACCGGTCCTGACATATTAAATAAAGTGGAATGAAGTACAAAGGATTATTGTGTTTTTATTAATAGTATATATTATATAATACATTTCGTTTTCAATCGATGTTTTTGCTATACATATTACAAATCAATTTACCCTAACGTCGTTACGTAATAAATTAATTGATCGTTTTCAAAATAAAGTTATCTACATCTTTGTAGGGAGCTATTTTTGTGTGTTCCCAAAATAGTATTGATTTTTTTTTTGACGTTTTATTACGGAACTATTAACACGAACTCGTTCCGTTTGCACAGTTATCGAAACTTCAGTTATGTAAGATTTATTTTATTTGAATTGCGCGACACTGCTCCTAATATTGTATGTTATAAGAATTATTTATTATATAATATTTTGTCTAAATTCAACTCCATTGGTAATGAATGCGCAAGGGAACAATTTATTGTCACACAATTCACCAAATGTCTCGTAAATATCCAATAAAAGTCTGCGCAAAATGCTATTTATTCTCGTCATTTTCAGAGGTCGGCAATGAGTTGCCTTCTTCGCGATTTATATGAATGTTATGTTTCTGGATACAAATACCGTGTCTATATAACACAGTGACAGTAACAACTGATTTGGCCCGTGGCAACTAGGGTTTGAAGTCTGATAAAAAAATCAACCAAACCGGTATTTTTTTAATTCTTTTTATGACCATTATTTCTAAAATAAACGTATAGTGCAACCACGATTAAATGTTTTTTACGCCCCTAAAACGTCGAAAAGAAAGCCTCAGACTCAACTTTAAAAAATCAATAAGTTTGGGATGTATCTCATAAAGAAATTATTTTTGTTATGATTTCAAAACTATCATTTTTTATCATCCATAAAGTTTTGTCAAGTGTTATCTAGCTGTCGAATAATAATACCATAATTATCCATTTATAATTTGTGTATTTTTCGGTTCGTCATTATTAATACAAATATTTTTATAGTGTATCTAAGATATTTAATTTAATTTTAAAATAAAGTATAATACATGTCCCAATGGTGAGGAATTAGAATACGCAGAATATTCGAATCATAAAAACTGTTTTTTTTTCTACGCTTTTTAGTAATCGTTCAATAAAGTTTATGGCTATATAGGATACAAATTTAGCTTTACTGTTTTTCAGTAAAATTTAATCATCTAAAGTATTGTTTCAATTGATTGAAATAAAAAAGAAAATCTCAAATTTACCGGTTTATATATTCACGGCATTTCAACTAATTTCCGGGCAACCCTAGTAGGCAACACAGTTATTTATACTTGAACCATTACATATAATTAATTTCGCAAGTTTAAGGTTGAACAACTGTATCGGCACGTTTTTTTTATATTTATATTATTGGGTTAATGTTTTGACATTCAAACATAATATTTTCATGGGCAAACATCAGAAATATATTTATCTAAAAGCATTTTTTTTGTATTCATTTAGTCGCGTACCATCTACAAATTTGATATATTTTTAAATCCACTGTGTCGGTTACAGGACACGGCCATTCATTTTTATCTTACCTTATCATTATAATCCATATTTATGATCATGACAATGAATTAAAATACTTGGTTCGTCGAACCGGAATTTTATTATACGATATTTGTATAAGATTTTAATCACTTGTTGCTATACCGTTTCAAAACATTGTGGTATAGAAAATCGTGTAAATAATGACAACCCAATAAGTAAATTACGCAAAATATTATTCATAATATGTATTTTAATTAAGAAAAAATAATACTATTCATTGCCACTTGATTATATACGAAGACTTTAATGATGGACTGGACATCGCTATAAAATGAAAAAAAATGTATTGTGTTAGGATCTAATGAAGCCTTTTGTTTGTTATTACTGTCTGTTGTTTTTTAATTTCTTTTTTTTTTCCATGTCCGCTCCCAATATGGAGCATATGGACTCCTAATGGAGTTTATTTCAACAGAAATGTTTCTACGAGAACTGCTTGTTACTCAGTTGCTCAACCTCTCTTTTTCCAAAGAGAGTAGGAATAGAAGGAAAGGGCAAGGACAGGACTAGTGGTTAGCTAATCGCTCTCCATACGCCTCGTTCATAGGATAGGATGGGTGGGAGGGGGGAATTCAAGACATCACGTACATCCATGCCTTTGAACAGAAATTCATAAATCAATTAAAAAATCAATTTATAAAACTGCCCGTACCGGGATTCGAACCCGTGCCCTCCGTAGCGGTAGGCAACGATGTTGACCACTCGACCACACAGGCGGCACAAATGTTGTTGAATTTCTTGTTATTAAGAAATCTGTTATCCGCTTCTGTGTTTTTTGTTTCTGGGATTCGTGTTAAAACAAATAATTAGTGTAAAATATATAGTATTCGCTATTTTTAGTGAACCGTATTATTTCAAAATCTTGTACAAAAAATAGTTGAGTGTATTTGTTCACTGATGAACCGTGCCAACTGTAATAAAATTAACAATTTCTTTGCTAGTTAGAAGTATGTACAAATTACATCTGGGAGTTTTGTTTTCCTTTTTTATAAGATGTATAATAGTTATATCTATATATATAAAACAAAGTCGGGTTATTTACACCACGTATATCTCGAGAATTACTCCAAGGATTTCAATGATATTTGATTTATAAAATTCTTATTTACCTAGAATAGCAGAATAAGCATTAAAACATCGGAAAAATATCACGGAAAAGAAATTATAAAGAAAATAAATATCTTCATACAGAATAAGATTTTTAAATGACGAATAGCTTCATCAAACGATAAAATGTCGTAAGCTGGTTTCAGAAAAATCCACCAGATCGCACTGTTTTCTATATTTGTTTGTTTTTGCTTCTTTTGCATACGATTGGCTTATAAATAATTTTAAATTTAGAATATGGATTAGAATAAAAGAAATCGATGATATGAAATGAAAACGAAAGAAAATCGGATAATATTGAAATAAGGTTATGTTTATAATTAGGTATGATAAATTTTTGACAACAATATTTTGCACAAACGTTGCTTTGCTCTGAGATGACACTTTATTACACTTGGAACGCTATATCGAAGAAATTTTAACGTCAAAAGCAAAGCGATGCGGTTTCTGATCACCCGAATGCTCTTGGTCGCATTTACACAGTTCATCCGAAAAATGACGAATGTTTCTACTTGCATGTCAAGAGCTCAATTTGCTTGAAAATTATACTTATTGGGACATGCCAATCACTGAAGAAATTGTTTCTGAATCTCCATGTCAGATACGCACATTATTTTCTATCATTATTTTGACATGCTTCACATCGAACCCATGTGAGCTGTGGAACAAGTTCAAGGATGACATGTCGGAAGTCATTTTACATCGAATTCGTGTCAGTTCAAGGAATCCCGATCTCGAGGTGAATGAAGAGATAAATAACCAGGCTTTGATTTAGATCGAAGACATGTGTTACCTCATGTGAGGCATTTTGTTAATCAAGTTAGGAATGCCAACTTTAAACTAAATCGAAACTAAATTTTCAATATCCATTTAAAAAAAAAACTTTTTGGAATTTATGTCTCATGTTCATCACCGTCGCTAAAATATATACTGAAATGTGAAAAGACGAATGAAAGTACATAAAATCAGAAGGTATGTAAAAAAAAATCAGTATACTTTTCATGTATATTATATTGTTATAGAATACTATCAAATCATTATTTTATTTTTGATCCCTATATACCAGTGATGCACAACCTTCACCTTCTAGCGGGCCGCATAAAACAAATTGTCGTGGCTTCGGGCCGCAAAGAAAAAAATGATTTAAAGTACGCTCAATCCTTTTTTTATACAGAACATATGTACGTTCCACGTAAAACAGCCTTAAAATCGTGTAAAAAAGATCAAGTGAATAATAGGTTCCATTTTATTATTTTGACCGTGTTATTTCGAAAATAAATAAGTCAAGTTTCATGTGTTTCATTATGTTTCATTTAAATGCAAATCATAAGTTAATGCGTTTTTGGTCTTAGTTAATTTTTAACTATTTTTATTAATTTGACATAATATTTGTAAGCCTGTTTCTATGAACCGATTTATTCTCCTTCATTGAAGAAAAAGCTTGCTTACATTTGTTAAATAAATGTTTTACGTGAAAAAAGTATGTTTGAGAAAAGGATTTAAGGGCCGCCACAATATTCAAAAAGGGCCGCGTTTGTGCATCACTGCTATATACAGTCAATCCTGTTTTTATGCGGTTTTTTTATGCGATTTCGAAGTAATGCGATTTTTTAGAAATGCATTTTTTTAAATGTCCCATATTTTACGATATATAAAAATGTTAAATATTACATCGAGAGCATATATTGTTGTATTTTGGATAGAATAGAGAGAATCATAAACACAACCGACATTTGAAAAAAAAATACGATTTCGGACTGCTTAAATCATGTTGCATCTGCCATCGGTAATATCAGCTGAAATGATTACTTTAGCACCTGAACTTGGCGAAGAAAGGTTTGATACCTTTAGCGAAAATTATATCGACGAATTACTTACAGATAAAGCTATAAGTGACGAAGATGTTCATAATTTAAATTTAATTATTGACAAAAAACCAGAAAACAATGACGAACTGAAAGAAATTCCAGTTCCTTCACTGCGAAAATAATTGAAGAAGGTATCCAACTTTTCAGTAAATTAGAAGATCATTTCTTTCTAAATGATTCAAATTCTGATCGCGCATTCAAGTTTCAACGATAACTTTAGAATATATTATATATATGGGTATAACAAACTGCATAAACAATTAATTATCGAAAAAGAAAATCTGAACAAACTCTGATCACTAATTTTATTGTTAGAAAACAACCATAGTTTTATGAAATTGATGCGCATACTATTTCTTCTGAAAAAGAGTGATTTAGAACCACATGCTTTAAAACACACATAGAATTGTCATACAGTGACTATTTTTTAATATTTTTACGCCGTGGTTTTCCCATAATTTTCTTATACTTTGCGATTTAGTGTATATTTTAACTCGCTGTTTCAAAGTTATGCGGATTTTAAAATTTAAGTAACGCACCCCACTATTTCTATGGAAGTCAAGTTTTTTTTTGCGATATTTCGTGGAACACATCTACCGCATAAAAACAGGATTGACTGTATAGTTGTTTGTATGTGTGGAACATTAAACAAAAATATATATTTTTTTCTAATGAAAGATAATCTCATAAATATAATATTTAAGATTTGGAAAATGTTGCGTTCTTTGTTATAATGAGAATTTATGTCATTTCGTAATATAAAAAAATATGAAAATTTAGAATGAACTTTCGTAAAATTATAAAAAAGTATTATTTGAATAATTTTGAAAAGATCCCTGTCATTATGTTGGTGACAAGCATTGAGAACAAATTTATCCTAGACCAACACATTTCTTAGCAACAGTTTTTGTTTGACAGTTACTGTCAAACAAAAGTAGTCGTTTGTCAACATTGTGAAGATGTAATTTTATTATTTAAAATACAGTGAAATAAAGAGGTATTAGCTATGCCAAGTACTTCTAAACCAATCAGTAAGAGTGCTCGGAATGGTTTTCTAAGAGTCTTTCAGTTCTGTGAACATGAAAAATCTGAAAACAACCAATAATTCCCTTCGGGTCGACATTTCAAATCATTTCGAACTGTCAATGGCGTCGTATGCCTAACATTTCGTGCCGCATGTCAATAGCTCAATTTGCTTGAAAACTAAACTCATTGGGACATGACAATCGCTGAAGCAATTGTTTCTGCGTCTCCAAGTCAGATACGCACATTATTTGCTATCATTTTTTTGACATGCTTCCCATCGAATCCACGTGAATTGTGGAAAAAGTACAAGGATGACATGTCCGAAGACACTTTACACCGAATTCGCGTCAGTTCAGGGAATCCCGATCTCGAGGTGAATGAGGAGATACATAACCAGGCGTTGCTTTTGATCGAAGATATGTGTTACCTCATGCGCTGCATGATGCGTCGCCAGATCGAGGAATGAACGACGCTTTCAATCGAGAATCGGAACGTAAACGTGAATATGATCGAGATGCATTGAACCAATCACTTCGAACGAATGTACCACTGTTGAACCCCCAACAGAAAGTGTACGATACTTTAATGAAGGCAATTGATGAGGGAAATGGTGGCTTATTTTTCCTCCGCATTGGAAGCACTCAACCGAACTATGAAAGATCAGCGCAATGACTCAAAATGTTTTGGAGGCGCAATGATTCTACTATCTGGCGATTTTCGCCAAACACTACCAGTTATTCCAAGATCGACCGCTGCCGATGAAATAAACGCTTGACTTAAAACATCGACTCTGTGGCGCTATGTTAAGAAACTTCAGCTAACGACAAACATGCGAGTTGCATTTCTAAACGACCATCTGCCGCAGATTTCTCCAAGCATTTGCTGACTATCTGTAACGGCCGTGTTCCTGTCGACGAATCGAATGGATTGATTTCGTTTTTGCCGAATTTTTGAAATTTCGTCTCATCGAAGGACAATCAACAAAGTGTTCCTGAATATCATTGCTAATCACAAACATCATAATTGGTTGAGTGAACGAGCAATTCTTGCAGCAAATAACAAAGATGTGGATCATTTCAACTTCACAATTCAAAATCAAATCGTTGGTCCACTGCATTCCTTTAAATCTATCGACTGTGCCACGTGAATAACATCATTTCAATGTAATTAAAATACTTTTCATTTTTAATTTTGCACATTTATTGAACTTAATTCATTTTGAGTATTCATTCAAACTGAATTTAACTCATCCAATAAGTTAACACAACATTTATTGATTCTGAGGCGGTACGAAGTTCGTCGGGCCAGCTAGTATAATAAATAAAATAAAGTAATGTGACGCTTAAATCTCATTTTCGGTACTTTTGGATTTACGAGCTTTGCTCTCTAGGCCGCCGATATGTTATTTTCACGCGGTCCAAAGATCGCATCGTATTTGAATAATATTATTTTCGACGGAAAAGCAATCGGTCCCAGATGAAAATCGGTGCGGTATGTCGTCGTCGTTGATGATTTACAGCCGCGGACCTTCCAAGTGTCTTCTCTGCCCGTGGCGCCAGCTAACCTTGGTCAATTCACATTATATTTTCGGTGCATCAGGATTCCATACGGATCTTATAATTTTATATCAAATCCAGAGGCGTACTATCAAATAATGCTGCCAAATTTTTCAATAAACTTTAATATTAATATAAAATAAACTTCCACAAAGTTACCGCCGAATCCATCGAAACTTTAATATTTATAATCTTTCAATTTACACGGTAGACTGATTACTCTCAGGTACTATTAGAATGTCGTAGAATGTTACAAACAGACATATGTAATTAAATGAAGTTTTTTTATACCCACGTCCGCTAGATTTCATAATTCTGATTCGCACAACGGTGCTTAACGTGGAAACTGATTATTTGATAATGTTTTTTTTTGTAGTGACAAGGACTTATACAAAATACCAGTTTTTGAATTCTAGTATATTATAAAACTCTGCTTAAACCGGGGTTTGAAGTAACAAAAAAAGGATTACACATACAATAAACATAGTGAACAAATAAATTCATTTTTTTAATCTTCGTTTATAAGAAATATGTTTATTAAAATTTACATTTTTTTTATTCAGTGTTCCTATTCGGTGGTGGAGTAATTATACCTACCCCTTACCCGAGAAGTATCTCTGAGTCAAAATGCACATCAAAAATATTTAGAAAATAGTCTAAAATACCTATAATATTTTTAACGCGTGAATATTGATGTCTATTAACGATTAAGTTGTTTTAATTTACAACCAAAGCAGTTTCATGTTAAAATTCTCTTGTTTTTAATTAAATAATGGTGAAAAAAATAATTATAATATTTAAAAAACGGGTTACCAAGATGAAAAAAACCGACACTTAAATGTCGCGAATTTAGCTTGAAAACCGACAATCCGTAGTGATTGATAGTTTTATTGCTTAATTATAATTATTGTTGCACCGATAGATTTCGCCGAAACGATTGTTAGTTTGTTCTCGTAAGGTCACCTTGAAATTCGTTAAGAAAATATGTTATAAAGTGACACTGCAAACTTGTCATAAATTGAACAATTGCTCAAAAATAAATTATTCTCACTATGACTAATGCACGTCGACGGCACTGATAAGCAAGTAATGATATGAAACTGCGCAGCACGTCATCAGATCGGGCCGTTGGAATTTCTCGCCTGCGCATACCTGCTGCAACAGCGCCGAATTTATTTTGGAAACCGATAAATTAATGACCGAAGTGACACCGGTTGTTACTTGGTCCACTTATTCGCGCAATAACTCGCGTACTAAAGAAGATATGCGAATACTGGTTCTTTTCTTTCACATTTTACATACAGAAATACCAACGATTCGGCATTGTCAAGGAAGTTGGTGACCTTGCGTGGTTTTAGTGACCTTTCCGAGATTCAGAGAAATCAATAAAAGTTTTAAGAATATTTATGTGTATGATTTTTTTTTATTCTGTCCCGTTCTCGTTATTCTTGGGCGCACTGTGTTATTATCAAATTTATTTAAATCCATAGGTTAAGAGGTCTCCAACACTCAATATATTTTTTGTGTTTAGTTTTTACGGTTGGTAGTACATACATGTAATAATTGTGACTAATTTTCACTGTAGTTATAGTTTTATTACAATAAAACAAGTAAGGTATATAATTGGTAATAATTAAGATTATTAAAAAAAGCTGAATATGTCATCGAAATATTTTTTGAGAGGCTAAAACTGTAAAGCAAGAGTAAAACAATTGAGGTGGAATTTAAAAAAAAAATCGATTTCTTGAGAATATGAGTAAGCATGTTGATACTAGATATACGTTTGAAACCCACCAGAAACCATGACAATGAAAAGGGGGAGTTGGGTCTATCCTTACATTGCCAGTTTTGTTACTATTTTTAAGTTTGTGCCTCCATAACAAGTTATTGAAAATTTTAAATATATAGTTCTGTAGCTTATACTCGATTGACTAACAGGTGGCATTCATAGCTTATTTCTTTATCTGGACTGACATAGCCAGCTTTTGGAAAAATAGATTTCCACTGGGTGGGTAGTCTTGTGTACATCACTTACTATGTAAAATTCGTAAAATTTTAGGACGTATATACGGCAACGCACTTCTTATGTAATCTTCCATACCCTAAACACTGACACTTGAATACTGGCTATCTACGACGCTGCCAAATTTACAAGGGACATTTACAACGTGTTTGCAATATTATTTTGTTTCTCCCATGATAGAATATTTTGATTTCACCAGAAGGTATACGCTATTTCTACGAATACAGCAGTAAGTACACGGTGCATACCCTCTGTAGCAGAACTAATAATACGGCAACGTGATTCAGAACACCCAGTATTAAATACATCTATTAATATGCTGTCCATACACACAGTAATATCGTAGCGTCTAATGATAAATAAAAAAATACACAATCTGCGTTATTTTTCAAAAAAAATGTCAAACCTTGTTTTTTTTTTATTCTATCACCGAAAAAATACGTCCATTGTAATCCATCCCCGATTCTTATGTAGAGCATATGGATTTCTAATTGAGGTATTTCAACAGAGGTTTTTTACACAACTGTTTGTTACTCAGTTGTTCAAATTCTCTTTTTGTCTCCGCCCATCGCCTACAGCAGCACATTTGTAAAATGTTCCAAATTATGTTTCCTCCCTTCAAAAACTTGAACTAGTGCATTAATTTTTTGTAATATAAAGGTTTACATTGGCATTACAATTTAGATCTTGTGAATCTACACTTAGTTTTGACAATTTCTGAAAAGCGTAACACAAATACAAGATTCGAAAATCAACTGTTTTCAAAGCGGAATAAAAATATTTTTTTTTGCGAATATTGATTTAAACATTAAAAAATGCAGAGCACAAAGGTGCCGGAACGCCGTTCTACCGCGTTACATGGGGAATAAAGCGCTGCTTATATATATTTAAATCTTATCATTGTTTCCGTATTTTTAATATGCTCTACTATACACTGCTTTTTGATGAGTAAGTTTTTTTCCTGCGGTCAAACAAATGATTTTCACTTTAACCTGATTTTTTCCGTAGTACTTTGTCGAGTTTATAATCAGATATTGATAGCAATCAGAGATTTCAAATTGAACGCATGTGTCGATGGCACCAGCTCAAAATCAGTTGGCACCTGCCGCTCAATCGATTCCCAAACGCCAGGAACCATTACAGTTACGCTCGGTTACATGTCTCAAATAGTAACACTTGCATGTAGACTATACTATGTCTTATTGGTCAGAATTGATATGTCAATATATATTTCAGAGAGTGACTGGTTTTCGTCAAATACTTTTTGTGTTTTTATATCAATCTATGATGGCAAGTAATTCTTAGATGGCTTAGATATTCTATAATCACAATTGCTTGAGATCAATTTAAAGAGAAGAGATATGTCTAGGATTTCAATTTAAACGATTGCAACTGAATTTTACATACAATTATGGTAACCAAAATGTCTATTTCTACGACTGCTACAAAATATGAGAGGGAATTCGATTTTAAATTTGATTGTTGTTATAGTTAATCCCGAAATCCCGGGATCGGCAAATTGGTCGGGATACCGGATACCCAGGACTGTGGATGCCCTCATTGTAGCTTCATTTCGCGTGCGTGTGAGTGAATCTTAAACACTAAGTTTCAACAAACATACATATATGCAATTAAAATGAAGTAATTTCTATAATATCTAATAAACCATTGGACGATTTGTATTAAGTCAGTGTTTCATAACCGTATTGAAAGAATTGCCACCTTTTGCAGAAATAAATTATCCAAAATTATCTAACGCCCCCCCCCCTCACCGAGGAATTTGAAATCCTCAATTCCGTATACTTTTTACGCAAAATATCTCCGAAACACGTTTTTTTTTAACTCACCGACGAATTTAAAATCCTCAATCACCCCACAAATTCTGAAAAAATAAAAACGCCATTGTATTAAGTGATAAGAAAAATCACATCATCGTTCTTGCAATCTAGTGCGAAGATAGGATACTTCACACACAACAACTTTTCAGGAAAGCGTAAATACGTATCGATTTCTTAAAAACTAAAAACACACAAAAAATCAGACCAAGGTTTATGCGTATGTTTGTCATGGTTATTTATTTATAATATTCTATTATGTTGTATACAAAGTAATTTAAGACTTACAATATCAATTTCTTTTGTACATTTTCGTCAAATTTTTGAGAGAATTTAGAGTAAAAATGCACAAACTTTTTCTTCCAGCGGGCCGCATTATAACAAATTTTGACGGTTTCGGGCCGCAAAACAAATGAAATTTTAAAATGAAGTAAATATAGATAAATGAAAGATAGGTTCCATTATATTTGGCGGTGTTATTTCGAAACCGTGCACAAAGAGGATTAGGTGTAAAAATGTTTTTTTTGTTGATAATATTTAGGTATAAATTTAGCATTTATAATTCTAAAGTTGATGCGTTGATACTTTTTCTTTGTAAATTTTAATAAAAAATAAAACGGTCCGCGAGCTGTGCATTGAGAACAGCAAACATTTTAAAATTTAATTTTCGGTAGTTTAGGAATTGCTAGATTTCCACGTATCAATAACAACTGCCCTATAAATTATCCACAGCTGTGGGTCGTGCAAAAAAAAGACGACTCAAACTCCGAGGAAATTTTTCAATAATTTCATTTTAATAGGGTAAAATATCAAGGTATTTCAGTTCTACAGTTTTTTAATAAGTTAAAGGTTGATAGCTATTTCGGCTTTCGCCATCGTCAGAACTATGCTTTAAACGTAAATTTACTCAGCTATATATACTGGCTAAGAAGAGATACACAATGCATCATATTATTTACTCTAACATTCTAATTACAATATTGCACTTATTAAATGTGATTTTAGTGTTACAAAGAAAGATAAGCAGTCTGGGTTTTTAAAATCATTAATTAGAATAATTTAAACTGTAGAACTGAAATACCTTGATATTTTACCTTATTAAAATTGAGATCTACCAAGTAAATGCCAAATCAATAAATAAATTTCATCAGATCATCTTTAGTCAGCCAAGCATGAAATGTCAACACTTTGTTTGAATACACATCATTAAATATATTTTTTAAAACAAATTCGAGCTGCTCATTTTTCACGTTCAGACTCCGGCCAAAATACCGCGACTCCGACTCCACAGCCCTGAAATAATCACAACTTCTGATGAAATTGGTTGTATTGCGACACGCTTAACTTTGGAAAATAATCTACACGTGAATTAGGGATTACAAATTTTATTAATAACTGTTGTTTATGTTTAATTATTACGATATGCTAACATTTATGTTTAACGTTTTCATAATTATTATATTTATGTTAACGCTAAACTTTCCATACATTTATTATGGATAGTTATTTAGTTGGCCATGCATACGTTCTCTCAATTGCGCATAAAATCAATCATATTACGGATTGCAATACCGGACAAATATTAAATACCGGTATTGCGAAAAAATCAAAATACTACTGCCGATGGGTAATAAAATACCGGACGATAAATCAAAATTGTGTATGAAATATCGGTAATAATTACAAGAATATGTCACAAACATGGTTTTATTAAATATCTTGTGGGTTTTTAAAAAAATATTTTTTTAAATAAATAATGCATCATTGAAAGGCTCATCAATTCTGGAACATATTGTACCGATATTTTTGCATTTTCAAAACTGGCATTTCGGTATAAATGCGTGAATAATTTTTGAATCCTAATCGACAAAATTAAATGCTTCTTGGTAAGCAAATTGTATCTAATATATAAAAATGAATGATTGTTTGTTTGTACTTTATGCAACCGTACACCGCTCATCCGATTGCAATAAAACTTTGAAAAACTTTTTGCTTGCACTCCCGGGAAGGTTATAGGCACAGTAAAATTAACTTACAGTAGGTATTATGTATAAAAATCAATGTTTGTATGTCTGCCATATCGTTCATCTAACTTGCGCGAAGGTTATAGACGTAGTACAATTAAATTACAGTAGGTGGCGCGTGTGTCGTAACATAGAGAATCGGCAGCAAACGTCAATCAGAAAGAAAAAAACATGCACTACAATGAACACAATTAAAAAGCTTTCATTATTTGAGTGGCATTGCAACGCTTGCCGGGAACAGGCTAGTATTTAATAATAGTCGTGTAATATACTTTGTATAATTTTACAAGCTTATTCTTGTATCGGAAAGTTCTTTCCCTATTTCAGTGTTGTTTAATATCTGGACATATCTTCTTATTTGTTTTGTACACAAGGAAAATTCTGCAATGTTTTTATGTCTTTCGTATTTTTGTATATTTCTTTACACTGCGCTTAAAGATTGTGCATATCGCTTCGGGAATTTGAGAGGATCAATTTTAAACACAATACTTCTAAATCACATTTTTTGACCTTGTTTAACTTTTCCGGTTCTAAGCTCAAAAAATGCGACCCCAATACCCACATTTTCTTAAATATCTATTTTAATATGGGTGATACAATGTTTATAATTAAGGTATTCTTATATCATAGTTTTTTGGACCTTTTGTAGTTTATATAAATACGCGATGCGATAAAGAGATAAGCGCCTGCTTATCAGCGATCGTTTGTAAGATAACTGCGCTGAACGCGTCAGTTGCAAATTTATATTTGTACTGGAATGACGTATTTTTTACGCGCAACTTAAAATATGATTATTTATTAAAAAACCACGGATTTTTATAAAAAAAAATGTATGAGGAATGATGCAGAGATATTTTAAAGCCCTTAGACTTTTTTTTTGAAATTCATAAGAATAAGGCCAATAATGAGGAAACCACTGGGGTCCCTAAACGACCCCCATCGGCAGAGAAGTATTTTTCTAGTCTTCGAGCCGCGAGAGTTAAGTGAATCCGCGTAAAAATGTACTGCATAAATCGGGTGATATGTGTAATTCTATGAGGTGTTTATAATAACGGAACTATTCTCATAGATTAAAAGGTCTAGATAAAGAGTTTTCTTATCTAGGTAACCAACTTATACAGCATCGTAGAATATACAGACAAGGCTTTATAATAGATTTTCCAGTGTAATCGCCGACAAGTTTTAAAGTTAAGTTGGTGTAACTGATAATATCTACAGTTGTTACTTTAGTATTAATTTATACTGAGAGCTATCTTAACACATATGTATATACCCTGCAGATTCTGGCCGTGATATTGTACACATTTCAAGATCACTTCCATTAGCGAATCTATTGATTTTCTCTGAACTGGTTCATTCAGTTACTAGACTGTAACGAGCTGGTTATATTGATTAATTTTATTCTGATTCTTTGTGGACGCAATCTTTCCCCAAACAAACAAGTGATTGCTTGTCTCATGTGATTTAGCGGATGTGGTTAGAAAACTAACTATCAAAACGTAAAGATATGTCGTGAAAATTCGCAGTGTTAAAAGTGCGCATTTAGTGTGCTGACGAAAATTTATTATAAGCAATATTATCTTCGAGTGGTATGGTGAAGTTGCTGAAATTATACAATAACGTGCATGTTAATTACATACTTTTACGTAGAAAATGTAATGATTTAACAATGTTTTAAACATAAGATTATAGCTAATAAAGTGCTCATTTCCTGTTAGTAGCAATTCGCACTGGAAATTGACGAGGCTTTGAATATTTTTTTATAATATAATTTAATAAATTAGTTGAGAAGAGTTTTATTATCTATATTAAGTAGAACATATCCAATGTTTTAAATTTCATTTTTTTGTGAAACTAAATTTAGTCCTTATATTGAATGATGTTGTTTATCTCAACATGATACTTTTATTACATTCAAAAAATATTTGATACTAATTCTACTTTTATTTTATATGATCGGGAGCGGATTCGATCATGACGAGCATTAACATCTGAATCGTTGATAATGCTCGTTGTGAGCAAAACCGATCCTGATCATAGAAAATAAAAATGGAATTAGTACAAAAAAGTGTTTTATTTTTTTAATACGATGCTTTTCCACCAAGTATTGACAATAAACACCTTAAAAGTGAAATTTTAATCCATTTAAATGTATGTTCCATCATGCATTCAGAGACAAGAGTCAAAAAATATATTATTCGTAAAAAAATATTATTTTTTTGAATATATGTTATGTAAATTTGTGTGCTGATGCAATATCTGATATCATCTTATCTGTTTTTTTCAGGTCAGTGTTCCAACGAGATTCTTAAACTTGGCGTGTTGCATGGCGACTGGTAAAAGTAATATTTTTTTTATTTACTTACTTTCGTAATGTTAAATTATATCAATATTAAATTGCTAAGACAGTTGTCGGTGTGTTCGTACTGATAAATTTCGTGTACCAATGTTAAATATTACGGTCCCGCTGAGTTGCGTAATTTTTGCCATATATTTCCGCAGCCCGAAGGTGAACTTTGCAACTCGCACCATACCGTTTTTTTGTTTGGATGTGTCCTGGAATTTGGATTTGTTTTTTGTTCCAAAACTGCATACAACAAAATAACACAACAGCAAAATGATGTGTATATATGATTCGACTCTGGAAATAGGACGTAACTCACAGTTTTTTCAAAACAGGTTTTTACGTTAATGACAATGAATACAACTTGATACACGTTCTATGAAAAGGATGTAAGCTGAAAATGCCGAATTAGAATCTAAATTGATCTGTTATGATTGAAAAAAGAAGGATCTGTGAAAATTTACTTAAAAATAGTTTTTTCTTTAACAATTATTAAATTAATATCAAATTAAGTCAATTAAAAACAAGTTTATATCAATATCCGTGCACTTCAAGGTTGTGCATATATTCCATAATTCATAAAATCACCAAAAACTCCTATACAATTTGTTATGTGTGGGTTACGTCCCTTTTCCTTTTTTTGACAGTCAATATGGTAATATGTAAAACAAATTTCTTAGATTAGTGCATTCGCTAAAAAATATTTTGTTGTATAGTAATTCTCTCATTCTCGTACAACAATGGAAAACATGGACTGATAAACTAATTACTCTTTGACGCACTTCTGTAATATTTTAAAACATTACGAGTTTTGCGTTTAAAAACGATATTCTATCACATAGGCTCCCAACCTTTTTTGGGTGGCGACCCCTTTTTATAAAAGGCATGTGACCCGCTGCCCCGATGCAATTGAAAAAGGCTTTTTTCAATAAGGTAATTTTAGTTGACTATAGTATTAGATTATTATTTTAAGCACATTAGTGCATGGTTCAAAATCAGTCCCGTGCAGCTCTGCTCGGGCCATGAATGTGAGGGGTAGACTCCTTTTTTTTCTGTCGATAGCGTTGTGGAAGGCGGCCATTAAACGTTGGCTGCATATACACAACGGGTGGTGGTGGGAAACCAACTTGTTGTAGTTTTAGTTTTGTTGTTCAAATCCAAAATCGTTGGCGAACCCCAGAAAACCCGACCCATAGGTTGGGAACCCGTGTTCTAACACCACCTTGGTAGCGGGTTCGATTCCTAATAATAATTTTGCGCTTTTGTATACTTTTGTTTACCGCCAGTATTCGTAAGGGGGTTTTCTCGATTAAAGCATTCTGAGTTGACACAATCTTTTGTTAGACAGTGCATGTGGTAAATGGGTGTACATATTATAGTAAGTTTGTATCCAATCTAGAATTAAATCGCTTTGCAGGATACATGTTTACATAATATAATGATTTTATTGATAAAAATATCTAAGGCAAACGTAACAGTGTATCTCGATTACACGTTAATAGAAAACGTGACACCATATGTATTTTTAAAAGCGCTGATTAAAGAGGTAAAAGTCGAAACACCAGTCAGAATTTATTGCATTTGTAGATATTTTGGCGTGTCGTTTGCTAATAACACGCAGTTTTAATTCGCTCTACGTCTACTTAAGTGTGTAAGTATGCAATTTTGATAAATTTGATTGCTGCACACGTGCCTAGGGATTGCAACACTGGTATTACTGAAATCGGGATCCCGGCATTCACGGTGTTTTTTTCAATACCGAAATATCGGATTCGAAAATGAAAAATGTCGCTATTTCGGTAGGTGTTGAAAATTAACCGAAATCGAAATTTGAATTGTTCACGATAAATTGAAATATTTTAAAGCGGAATCGACCCAATCAGATATTTGAAATTATTGCAAAAAAATTTATGCAAAAAGAGTCCTCGTTGTTAGGCAGTGTATGAATATATTTTTTTTCAAACTCAAGGTGTTGTTTTCTGTGTTTAAACAATTCTTAAATATTGTGTAGGTATACCACTCAAAACATTTTGTTTGCTAGACTAAATTTAAATCTTATTTTCGCTTTCTTCAACATTCTTGAAATCAACAGATGCTCCCTCCTGCCATCTGATTACTTATATATAAATAAATCAATACCGATATTTTTACACGTGCCCAATGAAAAATGGTTTACAGCAAATCTGAAAAGAATATTATCCATCAAACGGCCAGCCGATACGCTAAATGAACAAATTTAACGTAAGCCTATTAAAATTTTCTTGACACTAATGTTCGTTCGTTCCGCTGATGTCAGTAACAGTTGGTACTTCAGGCTCTTATCAGGACGTTTAATTTTGGAATAATTAAGAAACAACAATTAAACTGTTTACCGGCTTCAAATTGGTTTGTATTCTTAACGCATAATTCATACTGTTACATTCAAGAATTTCCAGGATTTCATATTGATTTCGAGATAAAAATTGAAGAAATAAAACTAAAAGCCAGCTAAAAATAGCGTTATTCTCAATTCGCATGCTCATTAACATAGAGCGTATCTAGATTTCCGCAGTCTTGAGTTACCGCAGCTTTACTGAAATCTACATCTTTAGAGATAAGGATTGATGAAAATAATATAAAAATGTGCACCAATTTAACTTTATCTCATAACTGCGAAAATCTAGATACACCATAGAGGTCTGCACGGGCCCGGGCTCAGCCCGCAGGCTCTACCAGGCCCGGCCCGGCCCATGGGCTGGTCTTTTATTTTTATCGCATGGCGTCATCATATCTATGTATATTTATTTTGGAAATAGTAGACAGTTTGTGTTTTTTTTTTTAAATTAACAGTTCAATTATATCGTATAGTATTGTAAAAAAAATCGGGCTTTTTTCGGAACGGAATAATAAAAATCTAAGCTTCGGTTCAGGCTCGGGTAACAGTTGTGAGATTAATTAAATAACCGGGTAATTTCATTAAAAATTGTCCCGTGTAGACCTCTAATGCACCCGTATGTTAAAGCATGACATTTTATGTCTGCACGGGCCGAAATTTCACAAAATTACCCGGTTCGGACCCGAGTCTAATACCACACTTGTTACCCGAACCCTACAATTTTACAACAATTTACGATTCACTGGTAATAATTAAAATTATCATGGCTGACTTATGACACGAACGTCGTCTGAAATGTTTTTCTGAAGAAATAAATTCCTTACCCGGGCCCGGCCTGAGCCCAAATCTCAATTGCGCTTACCCGCTCAAACCCGGCCCGCGGGCTCAAGGCTCAAGGGCCAGGCCCTGGCCCGTGCAGACCTCTACAGCACGCGAGCGAACTTAGAATTTAAGCTGTGAACGAGTAACGTGTTCGTCTATAAAGAACGATAAAAATAGTTCCGAAAAAAATGCTTTTTCCATTTCACTATGCTTTTTCAATTACTGTGGGGCAGAATGAGAAAACAAATTACTCGCGGAGAATCAAATTCGAATAATTTGTTTTAGTTACGCAGTGATGCTGCTCGAATGAATGATACGTAAGAATGAATTGGAGAAGGTAATTGATTCGCAAATAAATAATGTACCACCCCATTTTTAGTAGTTAACTATTTTTAAAATGTTTGGTTACTACCAATGTATTATACTTGACCTAGCTCAACGTTGAAATGTTAACTTTCAATTTTGCTTCGCAACGGTTTTTTTTAAATGGATAATTATAGCAGAAGTGTACCTATTTTTACTTTCCATGGCATCAATATGTCAATATATATTTTGATACGTAGATAAGCATCGTATCTACTGTGCGTCACCATATATTGAGGTTTCATAATATTTTAATTCATTCCCAACAATTTTCTTTAAAAAAGAAAACATTATGATAATTAAATTCATTATAGATGAAATAAATATGCAAAGACCAATGCAACATTTTGACCAAGAAAATATTTTTCGATCATTACCGATTTTTTTAAAAGAATTTGCCTTGGCTCTAAGCCGACGCTAAAGTGTTGCAAAAAGTTGTTTTATCGCTGTCACGAAAAGATTAAATCATAGGTGTTTGTTTGGCACGGTAAACCTAAATATTTTTTTTATAATTATCACCAATTTCGACAAAAATCAACAAGCAGGTTGAGAATATATATTTTTTGTTGTTGAAAATCATCAGCTTAAATTTTTGATTTGACTCGACACCATATCTGGCAGGGATTCCTATGTTTTTAATGCTAGATTTATTGGCTGGATTTTTTTTTATTGTATCATTAAAAAAATCACTCGCTGTGGTATATTTGATTAATGTCAATTTTTTTTTTAGATTTAAGTCTGTAACCTAATTACGTGTGCCTTTGTGATGTCAATTTAATAAAAAAAGGTTGTAAAAATAAGATTTTTTTTATTTAATTGCTATTGCGGCTACCGGTTCCAATATAAAGTATTTATAAACTTTCAAAGAACATTTCAACATCCTCGAAGACAAGTTCCCGCCCTCTTTTCGATCAATTAATTGTCTAATAGTTGTCCATTTGCCCTTTCTTTTATATCTACATCTCGCTTATAAAGTTCGGAAAAAGTGTGCTAGAAGCAATGAAAACATCACGATAATATCCTAAATCGATCCATAAATGTTTAAAACTTGCTTACCTGCAAATAAAATGTTATTTCTATTTACTTGTAGACAGTGGTGTAGTGGTAAATAAATAGGTACCAGGTCGGTCATTGATTTCTTCCCTATTTTTTTGATTTTTTTTATATCCGTCCGAAGTTAAAAAAACATTTTCAAAACGTATTTTGAATATATGTAAGTAATCAAAATTTTTACGTTAGACTTTTAATTGGATACTAGGTATCTGGAATAATAATTAACTATTTTAAGTACCGCTATGTTTTAAGCTTGTTTTAATTTATAATCCTTGGCCTTAAGTATTTTTATTTTGTTGAAGTTAAATAGTTTCACACAAACTTCAGATGCCTAATGCGTTAATAACACCGTTAATCTTCAAATTGATCGTTCGAAACGACTACCGTAATACATTTGGGAACGGTGCCAATATTTTTTTTAACCAGGAATACAAAATATGTTAGTTTGTTGTTGCGACCCGGTGCGATCTTTGTAAAGAACTATTTTACACGAATAGATTCCTGGTTGTCGAACACATACTAAAATCAATATTATATTTTACCGACTGTACACGAATATTCTTCCATAACTGTAACAGTTTGACATATTGTTAAAATAAATCGATAATTATCATACAAATCACAACACATCATTATGAAAAAAAAAACAACTGATGACAACTCTCGGAATATGCACAGTTTTCACCCTGATTGAAAAGCATTCCGTTGTCATTAAATCTTCACAAAACGCCAACTCAATAGTTTTTTTTTTTTATTTTCGCACACTACTCTGCTCTTAAATATTTCGATCGCTTATTTGTTTTCGCCAAAGTGCAAACGCGGACATTTATTATCTTTCCAATACATAACAGCTCACTCAAGCATTTTCATACACAAAGTATGTCATTATACATCTATTCCGGAGTAAAATTAAAATCAAACCACGTACATTTAAAAACTAACTCATTAATATCGAATCAACAATTTTTTCCCGACGTAATTTTGTCTGATTGCCATTTGCGGAAGACGGAGGTGGTGTGTGCGACAAATCTATTATTCGAATATTGAAATTTGCAATGACTACAAACTTGTTTTCGTTAAATGTATCGTTTTACCTATGGATTATCATTCAATGTAAAATTTTGTTGCTGAATTTCCATCGTTAAAACGGTCGCAGAAAATCGATCACACGAGCGATTAAAACTTCTCATTGAAAACAAATGTAACCGAAACTAATTGTAATGATAGTAAAATATATAATGTAGGGTGTTTAGTTTTTCGAATCATCAACATTTTTTTCATCTACATCCAATTTGACAGCTGACAGCTGACTTGTGCTCCTTAAGATTTGCCATTTCAAGATTTGATGCCGCATAAACATTGTCTGCGTCGTACGTTAGTTGAATGGGCCGAAAACATGATTTATATAGATCCTCATTTTCAACACAAACTTTTGTTCAACGATGAGGCTCATTCCAGCCGCGGTGCCCATATGCCTGAAATCACATAGAAACACAAACGACATCAAGTCATCTTTCCTATTAAGGCCATAAATTAGTCAGCACGACGAAGTTTTATATCCCAAAAAACACATCGAATGATTCATCCAATAAATTAATTGTTGCGCGCGATGTGTGGCACGTTGCGCCGTTTTGTTGAAGCTACAGCTCTTCCACATTAATAATGTTCAATAAGGGATCGAACATGAACACGATGGTCAAGAGCCTTCAATTTTTAAAGTGGAAAACCAAACTGAGAATGAATCAGCTGTCAGCTTTAAAATTTGTTGTGGCCGGAAAAAGTATTGCTAATTCTAAAATAAAACTAAAGTGTGAATACTTCATTTGTTTTTTTAATGTTGGAAAATTGTATTGAAATGCAGTTAAATGGCTAACATCATTAAGTCAAGTCGAGGCAAACCGCCGAATAATTATAATAAAATTTTAATAAAATAAGCGGAAAGCATTGGAAGAAAGTAAAAAATAATAATGGGAAAACATGCATTGAACATCATTTTGAAGTTGATGTGGTAAATTTTCATTTGATAAATCATAATAGCGTTTGATATCACGAAAATTAAATTCTTGATGATTTACGGATTTATTTACTAAGCTTTGCCCCGCTGATATAATATTACCATTCGTTAAGGCGGCCAAGTATCGAAAGGGGAATGTTGTTAAAATAAGTCAAAAATGTGAAAATAGCTTCTGCGTCTATTTGTATTGCAACTTGCTTGCTGCCTTGCCTCGTTTAGCACCCGCTGAGCTTGCGCAGTTTCCACGACGTTATTAATAGTGGACTTCATAACTCACCGTAAACGTTACCATAATAGGAGAAAATGTTATATTTAAATAATATTTCACGCAATTTTATTTAAAACTAGCTGGCCCGACGAACTTCGTACCGCCTCAGAATCAATAAATGTTGTGTTGGCTGA